>OX104127.1:143026786-143316786 GCA_944470555.2 Heterobilharzia americana | reverse complement strand
TGAAAATGAATTCAAATTAAAAGAACCGAATCAAGTTGCCCAACGATGGGGTGCAAGAAAAAATAAGCCAAAAATGAATTATGAAAAATTAAGTCGTGGTTTAAGATATTATTATGATAAGAAAATAATTGAAAAAGTCTCTGGTAAACGTTATGTTTATCGATTTACTAGAAATTTTAATGAATTAATCGGAAATCATTTCAATGGATCTTTATTAGATAAAAGACAACATATAGATAAGCTAAAAGCTGTTGTTTATTCAACTTCAAAAACATCATTATGTGAACCATGGAATAATGAACTACTTGAAGGAATATAGATAATATGCAAAGGAAGAAGGGGATTAGTTGATAAGTGAAGTTAGAAGAAAACTCTTATTTATCAGATTTTCAGCTCCAACTCCATCCAATTCCAACTGTTTTCTTATTATCCAGCTTCTATCATTAACTCTGTATGTAGTATAAATAAACTTATAAAATGTTGATATTGAACATTTACAAACCAGTTTGTACAGTAAAAATGATAAATTACTATCCTTTTATCGATTTTAAAACTTATTCAACTAGATGAGAAGACGAATAGACACAAACTTAACCAGAAATGTAAACACCAATAACATTTATAGACATATTCACTTCAGATTACAAAATTGTCTACTTTTCTAACTCTTGGGTCCTATTATTATTATTATTATTATTATTATTATTATTATATACGATAGACGAAATGTACACAAGTTAATTGATAAGTAAGTTAATCTTGTAAGGAGTGATTGATGCAGTGAATCAGTCGATTTAAGCATAAAACTTGAATATATAGTTGTGTTGAAAGATGGAATTTCAAAGTTTTGAAAAGATATAGGATATTCATGGGTTGTAGATAAGCATTGCTATGGATTGATAATCATTTCGGGGGATAAGATTGATGAAAGCTTGAAAATTATCTTAAGATATCTGTTATTACATAAAGCTTGTACAGTTTTTAAAAATACAGGAGGTAGTATTCATCATCATTGACGCTTGAATTCAGATCCAGTAACTGATTGGGTAAGGCCTGAGTTCGATGCCTGAATTGTAGAGTCATGGGTGTGTAATTCTGAGGAACCTTATAATAGAACGAAATAGCTGTCCAATGCTCCCAGGTTTTCAATGGTTCTCCAAATGATATCAATCGGTGATGAATACTACCTTAATAATAAAAATCCCCATAAAGGTTTCAGTTGTATCTTGTTACACCTCTCCACCTCACCAAACTGATGAATAATCCTGATACAGTTAGGAGTTATGTAAAGAATCATATAGGATTTAAATCATATAACTCGAATACTTATTTAAAGAATGAGTAAAGTATACTTATTTGTAATGCCTCTCATATAATGGAGTTTCTAAATGATACTACTGTACCAAACGATAACATTTAGAAGCAGGAAGGAGTGTTTATTATCGACATCTTATACAGTAGTCACCAAATATTGTCCACTTTCCACTAAGACAATCATTTGTATAATGTCCTTCATTGTCTCTTGCATTCCTCTGGACAGAATCTTTACCCATTGCTGGTAATTGTCTATGACTTCTGCTACCCTCTCAACATATACTACTTATATCCATTCTTACCAGCAGTACCCGCTACACTACTAGCTTCAAGAAGTTGATGTCTTCCTACAAGTTGAAAATACGCATTAAGATCATATTCTGTTACAGTTACTCTCTGAAGCATCATTGTTAGCACTGCTAGTTGAGAATCTATCAAAACCACAATTACAGGAGAATTTTCGTTAGACCTAGAATATGCAGATGGCATAGTCCTGTTAGGTGAAGAAGAAGAGTCTTCTGAACACTTTGAGTGGGAATTTGAGAATGCTTGGGATGCGGTTTTCATCGCCCAAATGCAGATTTTTGCTCCAGGACTAGTCTTCACCGGTGCTGCGGCTAACAATAGAGAGTGAAGTGGTTGAGTGTGTTGACCACTTCACTTACCTTGGAAGTAGGATCAACCCGGTGTGGTCAGTTGCCGATGAAATCTTTGCACGGATACAAAAGACTCATTGGCTTTCGCCAACTTACGCCACCTATGGCCCAGCCGTGATATTTGTTTGTCTATTAAGGGGCGGGTGTACCGCACAGCAGTCCGCTCTGTTCTACTGTATGGCTGTGAAACATGGCCATTGAAAGTGGAAGATATAAGAAGGCTTCAAGTGTTTGACCAACGTTGTCTTCGCAGTATAGGACGTATTCCGTAGTGTCACCAAGTGAGTAATGCAGAAGTCAGGTATACAGTTTTAGGGAGAAGAGGTAAGTCAGTTGACGAGGTTATGAACCTTCATCAACTGAGATAGCTGGTTGGGACACGTACTACGTATGCCCAGTCACCGATTGCCTAGTCACACAATGTTGGTCGAAGTAGGTCTAGGCTGGAAAAAGGTTCAAGTTGGCCGGACTAAAACATGGCACCAATGTATGAAGTGTCTGACTGTTGGTTTGAGCCTAGTAGGACAATGCAGACTAGGTGGTTGGGGTCCGCTGGACAAGAGGAACCAGTGGTTGGGGACTATAGGGGATATGGCTCAGAACCGATGTCAGTGGGGCAGATGTATCCCCACACACATTATGCTCATCTTAACTACACTATACCGAGTCTCACCATTTTGTCATTCCTCTCTCCTTTCTTCTCGTACTTTATATTTCTTTTGACTGCATTCACTTATCTTCATTCTTCACCTCACTACCTTTCTACTTGATGTAGTGATATGAGGTGTGGCAACTCGGATCGTTACCCAGTAATGCCTGGTCCTATGTTGATATTGACTGATTGACTGATTTGGTAGAAGCTCTGAAGACATCCATATCAAAGCATTCTGTTCATCCCTTTGGTCACACGATAACTGAATCAAATGTACACTATGAATATCAAAATAATCTGAAGTATGGAAGTCATGGTGATAACTAGTGGTGATCATATCAAGCCAGAACTTAAATGACGTCTAACATTGAACACCTGTACAATTCTACTTCAAATTGAAATGATGGAGGATATTTTGTAGCTCAGATCGATAGTCTTGGTTATATTGTGTTCCTTGAGCTGGATTGTTTAATCATGGAGCTTTCATCGTCTTTCTACACGATATGATGAACACACTAACTCCACTAGAAAGTGAACTGTAAATATCTCTGCATGAATGATTTAGTAGCTTACCTTGCAGCCAATGACGCAACAACCAATCACGAATCAGTTCGTCAGAGCAAGTTATTGAATTACTCACATAGAGATATTGACACCTCACTTCATAGTGAAGTTAGTAATGATGATGTCGTTTAGAAAGACGATGAAAGTCTTCTTCAAATTTTTCAACAGTAGTTACACAATTCCACGAAATTTCAAAGACAATTTCGATTAAGAATAGTGTTCTGTTGATTCCTTCACATATTCATATGTAACAATGACTTCTCTAGAAAACGTTTTCTCTCTTAACTTACTTGATAAGAAGTGATCCAATCGGATACATACATGAATGATAAAGAATTTTCTTGGAACTTCTATGAATATTTTCAGCAATTAGTAGATTCTTTTAGAATTCATTGGTAGCTTTGACTAGGCGTCAGCTATTTTTCTAATCAATGAACCCTGTCTTCCTCAAGGACTAACATCAGTTAGAAGGAAATTGAAAACTGTCTACCGTTCATTAGTGATATGTTCCAGTATGTATGGATTTCCTGAAATCATCATGTGAACGCCTGACCTGTAAGGTAAACCAAGTTGGAGGTGAATTAGATACTGGTCAGGCTATATCACAAGTTGACAGAAGTAGAAAAATGTAGGCCATTAGATTCTGATCCAGTGGCTGGATAATGACGTCCTTACTACGATACCTGGCCGGATTCCTGCCGAGGGTGTCGGTCTACACTGTTGTACAGTCCTATGTTAAAAAGAAACAACTGTCTAATGCTGCCAGGTTCTCAGTGGTTCGATCAATCCTTATCACCCTTCAAATCAACAAAAAACTGCTTTTCAAAACAATACAGTCCCATTCATAAGGATGAATGATGTGGAAATTATTTCATTCACCTTTAATTGGAAATACACTCGGTCCACAGCCAATCATTCCTTCTGAGTGTCATTTCCTTCTTTCACTACTTGTGCCACTTGTTATCGAATCAAAATGAACGATGAATCAGCCCACATCAGGCCAATTTATATATTTAGATAGTATTCGTAATGGATTTACACTACTTGGAGAACCTCTGGAAACCTGGAAGCATTGGATAACTTTTTCGTTTTAGTACGGGACTCCTCAGCAGTACGCACCCACGACCAAACTGGGGATCGTGTCAGAAATTGGAAACTGTGTGAACCGTTTAACTGTGGCCCAGTGGCTGAATGGTTAACAATTTCACTGTGAAACCCATAAGTCCTGGGTGCACAATACTGAGAAGTACTATACTAGGATGAAACAGCTGTTTTGAATGGTACTCCAACTGATGTCATTCCTTGATGAATACTACCCCAAAATTTAAATCCCCATTAACCTCAGAATAAATCTAACAGTGTTCATAAATGTAGTCTTCAGTTTTATCTTGAAATAAAAGTTATCATTTAGCCATTCAAAGGTCATATACGATTTACTCTATCATAGACTAATTTTCAAGATCAGCCTAGCAACGACTGAAATGACCAATCAAGTTATTCTACTTCATCAAGTAAATTAGTTTTTCATAAAATGCAGAATTATGATTGGTTATTATTTGATTGGATGTTAGACTGGTCCTTAGAGTCACTCATTTCAGTTAATATATTTTCACCTCAATGCTTACATTACAACCTTGAACAGCAGATTCCATTGAATCCTTAATACTAAGGAAGTAATCTCTACATCAGTACCCTTACTGGTGACTAAGTCTGTTACATGATTCAGTAATCGTGAACTGATAGTAAGCTATAGTGAGTTAACTTATTGATTTAGAAACCGCAAGACAATTCAACTGTTGGACTCAAACATCGACTTCAGATTACACATTACAATCAATACTGAGTGCCGACAATTGTGACAGAATTCAAAGTTCCGGTAGATGAGTAGATGAGTCAATATTTCCAAGATCTAGTTACATTGAATGAGTATGGATCTTAAAAACTTAGAGATCATATTGATCAAGAATATCCTTCTGTGTTATCAGAGAGAGTTCTTCCACCACACCCCTCTCCTTTGAAGTTTCCGTGAATTTAAGTAATCGGTTTCAGGTAGATGAGTAGATGAGTCTAATATTTCCAAGATCTAGTTACATTTAGAATGAGTATGGATCTTAAAAACTTAGAGATCATATTGATCAAGAATATCCTTCTGTGTTTATCAGGAGAGAGTTCTTCCACCACCACCACCCCTCTCCTTTTGAAGTTTCCGTGAATTTAAAGTAATCGGTTTCAACTAAGTACCATTTTTGGGACTGAATCATAATTATATAGACTTTATCAAATGAATAAACTCGCTGGTGAAAGAAATAACCAAATTACCTGGAATTCTATTGGCTAACATGTTTCTGGCCTATATGAGTGATTTTTTGCAGGAAATATATTCAGTCCGTTTCATTCGTTAATTGTGTTAGTCCCAACTGAAGTTGTACTCTGAACATTACAAATAGAATAAATCATACAGCAATTTACTTGGTTGTGGCTAGCAGAGGAATCCAGGACACGCGTTCCGTCCTGTTTGAAACTCGTCAGCTGGATTTACCTGCACCCCAGTGGGTATTGATGTCGTCCCCATTGAGACTCGAACTGCATACTCATCGCTTCAAACGCCAAGGTGTTATCCACTAGGCCATGGAGGCATGACAGTCATCTCTTGTACAAGGCGTATTGGTTATTTATATTAATTGATTTGCTTGTAATCCTCCTTTATTTTACTGGATCGAACTGTTCAACCTCCGTTTGCAGATTGGCTTCTGTGTAGTGGTTAATAGTGGAGTGGGTTTCGTTCCATTCGAGATTCTTCAGCTGGATGTATCTGTACCTGTTGAGTTCCATTCTAAGTTTGAAGACCACCACTTAACGGTGTATAAGTACATACACCCGAGGACTTCCAAATGGGATGGAACGCATATCCCGAATCCCGGTACCGGCCATTACAGTTATTGTATTCACTTGTTTGTCTAGTTTCATTGAGTAGATTTTCATATTTTCCGCTTGAAAAATCATCAGAACACTTTATTCTTCCATAAACACACAACTTTTCCTCTGAGTAATACTTAGTCATCAAACATCCTACTGAAGAGAAATAGTAAAAATTTTAAGCATAATTCCTGTTGATTTCCTTGAAAAACAGATTAGTAACTGACTTACCTCAGTGTCTAACTCACAACTAAACGGTATCTAAGAAATTATCTGATGATACTTACAGCTTCATTGAGTGAATGAGTCTGTAAGGAACATGTTGTTCTATCCAAAATCGTATGGGCTTCTAAATAGTGATAGGAAAGGTGGGTCAACAGGATAGTTTAGCATAAATATCTGTCTACCTAAATAGTAATGAACAGCGGAATTTTCCATTATACTTAGTTATTATCATTTATAATGCACATCAACTACATGCATAATAAATTTTATACCCATAGGTTACACAACTTAAACTATGTGTATAAAATTTCACGCTGGATAGTCTTACAGGAGGGGATCAGTTGTGGTATCAGTAACTTAGTGGTAGAGGTATCCACTTCAACTCTGAGTAATGAAGGTTTCAGTCTGTAACATAAAGGAAGGTCTCTTAAAGTCATAGACTTACCTTTTGCGTGAGCTGGTTATTAACATAGAATTAACAGACCTAACCAGATATTCATTAAAAATTGTTTTAAGCCCTTCTTCTTAGCGGACTAGTTGAATAAATAAGATTGCAGCTGAATTTCCATGTCAGTTGACACATAAAATATTGATCTTTTGTTTCACACTGAGTTTAGTCAGTTGGTAGAACACATACCAGGCAGTCCGGAGGCCAACAGTTTGAATCCTGGCGCGGTCCAGACTTTTAATTCACCTTCTAATATCATCAAGTATCATTACTTATTATTTTATTATTTGTCCCTTGGGTTCATAGTGGAACATAGGGCTTCACTAGCACGTCTCCATTACACTCTCTTCTCTGCAATATTTCAAACCTGGCTCCACAACAGCCCACAACCTCTCATCTCCTCCTCACACCATCTCTTCCATCTCACCCTCGTCGTTTCCCATCTGGATTCCACTCCAGCAACTGGCCTGGAGCGTGATGTCCCCAAATGGTCTTCTCAGTGTATGCCCAATCCATATACACTTCCTTCCAGAGCATATTTATTCAGCGATAGCCTGTTGATTAGTTCATTCCTATAGTTCCTTCTTGCTTATTCTTCTTCTTCTTATTATTCTGGCAATCCATCTGAGCATCAGTAATGAGTCAGTGTAGGTGGCAGTTGTTCATCAATGTGTTTAGTTTGTTACAAAAGCTTTCGCAACGCGTCGCCAGATCTCCCAACCATCACATAGAAGCACTGATTTACTTGACTTGACTGAATTAGTGTTGGAAATGTGGATATTGTTCACACTCTATGCTGAGTGGAGTGAATTAGATCTCCACACTGGTTTCAGATTAATGAATGCCTATCTTGCTGGCTTTTCGATCCTGACTGCTATGACGTCATCGTCTGTGCATGTGCCACTACCGCCTGTAGTTGGAACGATGCTGTCCAGCCTAGATAGGTGAAAGAGGCTAATTCATTCAAGTTTCTCCTGTTCATGGTGGTTGCAGCTTGTTGTTGTTGTTGGTGGTGGTGGTGGCGGCGGCGTTGGTTGGGTATCTTCATTACCTCCGTCTTCTCTACCTTCACCTGAAGGAAGTCCCCTCTTCGCTGCTCTGCTATGCCCTGCCCTCCCCTGCCCTCCCCTCGAATCCAGTGCATCCTTTAGTCTCTCCAAGATGATACGGCTTAATATTTTGCTTGAGGTGGACAGGAGTATCTACATTTCACAGAATGGTGGCTCTATTCTTTTCATCGAAATGAACATTAATATCTTCATTCATATCAGTCCATGCAGACAATTGTAAATATGAATTCAACAGAGGGAAATGTGAAAATTTTGAACAGAATTTTTTTAGAAATTTGGCACTTTGAACAGTCAGCGATCAACAGACATTTTTATATTGGTCTAATCTATCAACTAATGAGAAGAAAATAGAATGATGTGAATTTTGGCGTTCATATCAGCCGATTACATCCATAGCCATCAGAACAAGCCACTTGTAAAGGAATTCTCATAGCTCGCTTCTTTCTGATTCTTTTGCTGATGATATTGTCTAGACTGACAATGAAAGCTTCACAGTCAACCTGTCCACCTCATAGAACATAATACTACCGAAAGTCCCCATCAATTAGTCCCAGTGATAAGCAAAAATTTTGAGGGGGTTGTTGGGATTTGGAAATAATTCAAGTTGTTACTTCCTCAAAATTCAATTCAACTGGTGCTCATTGGTGACTAGCTTCGAGAGGTATTCCCGAAGTTCCAATCAGAAGTCGTGACCGTGACCGGTGGAGGAAAAGCCTGATAGTCATGAGGACAGCTACTCAACAATGAGATTGGGTGGTGGTTGCGCTATATCGTGAGCTAACAGAAGTTGAAAATGTGGACGATTGGATTGTGACCCAGTGGCTAGCTCAATGTTGATGTGCTGGTCATGGAACATGAAGGTCATGGGTGCGCACTGCTGAGGAGTCCCATACTAGTGGAACGAAACAGCTGTCCAATGCTCTCAGGTTTCCTTTGTTCCTCCAACTGATGTCATTCTACGATGAATAACAACTTGAAATAACCAAAAATATAATGAATAACTAAGTGTACAGTTAATACGACCTTGATGAAAGTCAAATTTTCACATCGAATCATCCATTTATTTCTGGGATCATTGTGACTTTTTCTGGATGCTGATTTACCAGGAACATATTGCAATGGTTTCCCTACTTTGCTTATCTTGTATGTTTTTGTCGCTAAGCATGTCAACTACAACGATGATATCGTTAGTAGGTTTCAACTGAATTGAACTACCTTAGTAGAACTTATCCTCTGAATAATAAAAGCTGCAGCTTCAATCCTTCTTAATTCTTATTGAAGCAGTCAGTCGAATAGTGAAAATGTCATTGTTAAACAGGATCCAGGCATGATTTGAAGAAATCTCTTCTAAAAACTATCACCACTCTCTTGATATCTACAATCACAAAAGAATAAACTATCTTACATCGAGACAGATATCTATAACCGAAGTCGCTAATCATCGTCGAATTTAGCACGAAGAGTAAATAGTCAAGGTATCTGTATGCAGCTGATAACTTCAGTTTTTATTAAACCAGAGAGATGACAGCTTAGACATGAGCCTTCGACACTAGTTTGTAAAGTGGAAAAGTTTGAAGAGACTGTGGATGACATATGGTTCAAGGATATGCATACAAAGTAAACAAGAAACTGAAATTATTTTTAGGAAAATGGATTTCTAAAATAATGATGAGTTGTCATAGAAAAAGTTAACAGCTACTTATACTTCCACTGTACTGACATTGAAGATGGGAAGTTATCTATCGATGCATTGAAGACGATAACTATTGTGTTATTGAAATGTCTGTTGTTATCAACCTGAATTCAGAGTAGACTTTTATCTCAGTTCAACGTTAAACAGAAGTTTTCAAAGGTAGTTTATAAGTTCTGGAGCATTGTTCTAGCTTCACTTCTAAAGTGTCTGTATCCTTTTCATAATTTCCTTCAATAAATCAAAGAAATATCAAGTTATCATACGTAATTTGAGGTCATCTTAATATAGGACACTTTAGCAGAACAGTATGCATTCGCGACCAGGGGTCGAACTGAGAAACTTCAGAATTCTTGATGAACGTGCTACTACTCAACGTCTGATTCTTCAACGGATGTCAGTCTGTGATGCATACTAGCCTGAAATAAACAAAATCCTTAATAAACCTTATACTACATTATTATTTCGTCCTCATAATTGACAAGCTTTAAGATGAATATCTCGAACTTTTAATGAGAAGCTGTGATCACGGAGGTCAACTAGTCAGAAGTAAAGCGAATGCCAACTCTATATCGCTTATGGACAGAAGTAAATTAGCGTACACTACTGAACTCCACCTCTTTGACTGAATGATTAATGAGTTCACCGTGAGACCTATAGGTTCTGATTTGGACGTCTGGTGGGGTCTTGGGGAGTTCCATACTAGGACGAAAAAGCTATCCAGTGCTCTTAGGTTTCCCACAATCCTCCAGCTGGTGTCAGTCTGTTATGAATACTACCCTAAAAATAAATACTCGATTAATCTGAAAATTATATCAACATCTTTAGACTGTGAAACATGCCCATCAAGTCATAGAGAAAAGAAGGGATAATTCAAGGAAGAAAATTTTCTTTTTCGACGATATCATCTTCTAAAGCTGCACAATCGTGTATATATATATATATATATATATATATATATATATATATATATATATATATATATATATAAAACAGACATAACTGTCTGTTATCAGACAATAACGCATGATCGCATTATTAGGCTAGTGCTGAAGAAAATTGTGGTAGATGAGAAATGTGAATATTGAGTGTCTTGGTTGTCATGTGTTCTCTGATCTGGGTTGTTTAATAGTGAAGCTTTCATCGTCTTTCTGGACGAAATCATCAACACTAAGTTCAGTATGAAGTGAGCTGTCAATATCTCTCCGTGAGTGATTTAACGGCCTGCTCTGACGATGTGGTCTGTGATTGGTTGTCTCCTTCGATTGTTGTGTCATTGACTGTATAGACTTTCCTGTTGGATGTTCCTTTGCTGGACTCAGCCCAGAGAACACAATACAACCAAGACCATCCACATGAGTTACAAATATTCTCCATTATTATAGTGTCCACTTGATAGATAGATGTAAATAAGGTGAAGGATGAAACAAGGATGATAATGAAGGTGATAGTAATAAACTAAGTAATTAGAATGAAATCGAAAAATTGTGAAAGTGTTAAGACCGTGGTAAGATAAGAGATTGAACATACTTCTTTTTCATGCAGAGATCAGGTTTAAATTAGTGAATTACTACTGCTTATGCTGTGCCCAACTATCGAGAGCGTACTCCTCTTGAACTATTCCCTTTGACTCTATAAATAACACTGAAGGAGGACTCTGGTTGAGCTATATCTTCACAGTTGACCAAGTGTTCAAGAATTGAACTGCTAACTGATTTACATTCTCCTCTCGACAGCTATGCAGAATAGTAGTGCTCAAAGATACCTTTGGTGAATGCACTCATTATGTGGCCTATATAACTAGCTAGCAGAAGCAAGTTAATTTGTAGACATACATTTACGTGGCCCAAAGTAGCAACTAATTGCTGATTAGAGAAGCTAATCTGTAGCTTCACGGAGAAGAATATCTTCATCAGAGATTTGGACAACGGATTCTTCAAGATCTCTGCTACCGTATCACCTTTAAAATCAACCTTCATAAATAAATTCTTTTTTTTTTGAGGGTGTTGTGGAGATTTGGAAATATTTCAAGTTGTTATTCATCGAAGACTGACATCAGTTGGAGGAACAAAGGAAACCTGGGAGCACTCAACAGCTGTTTCGTCCTAGTATGGGACTCCTTAGCAGTGCGCACCCACGACCCCACCCACCAATGATCGAACCCACCACCTTCAGGTTCCGCGGCCAGCGCCTTACCATTGAGCTAGCCACTGGGTCACAATCCAATCGTCCATATTTCTAACTTCTGTTAGCTCACGATATATAGCGCAACCACCACCCAATGTCATTGTTGAGTAACTATCCTCACGGCCATCAGGCTTTGACTCCACCGGTCACGACTTGTCATTGGAACTTCGGGAATACTTCTCGAAGCTAGTCACCAATAAGCACCAGTTCAATAGCTGTCCAGTGCTCCCAGGTTTGCTTTATTCCTCCAACTGATGTCAGTCTACAATGAATAACAACTTGACATAAATGAATGTTGATAGTTTAAATATTCTCATTGTGATAGTTAGAAGACAGAGTTTGAAGCGAATACGTATTTTTGGTAAATTCTCTTCAGGCTTTATTTTCATATTTACAAATTATTCAACATAGTCTTCACTTGATATCAACATGGTTAAATTAACTCGAGTATATGAATTACAAGATAACAGTAAAGGTGATGATATGTAAAGTAAGCTAATATGTAATGCTGATTTGACTATCAGTCGGTAGAGCACCGGGCCGGTGACCCCGTGGTCGCTGGTTCGAATCCGGCCACGGTTCAGATTTTCATCTCACCTTCAATCATCACTCAGTATAATATGTATTCCGTATAGTAAATTAATTCGATTATGATGAATAGTTTTGAAAGCTTTTCTAGTATCCACTTGATGTCCCATGTCAATTAGATGTTCAAGTGTAAAGCTCTTTATTGTTCTAACTTGTTCTTTGCTCAACCATAATGAGTGATGCTCAGAAATTCGATGATGGACCTGCTTCATTGTACGCCCAATATGACTAGCTCCATATGAGCAGTTCAACTGATAAGTGCGTATTACGTAATCACTGGTTGTTTATATAACTGAACACTCATCAAAAACCACTCCATTTACCTAAGAATAACCTACATCACACTTCCAATTTTAATTATTCTATTGATTATTTACATCTTTATATCTAAAATTTATCATGTCTTCATGAATTATTGTTCATCAACCCATCACCACCAGTTGATTGGTATTTTGATTGAATTGTAAACCAGTATATAAGTGTAGAGCCAAAGACAAAGACCTAATTGAAAAGGAATATATTTCTTCACTCAATCAGACTTTTTTCTAACTATCCAAATTTATTGGAAGAACAAAGGAAACCTGGGAGCACTGGACAGCTGTTTCGTCCTAGTATGGGACTCCTCAGCAGTGCGCACCCACGACCCCACACCAGCAGAGGTGTCAGTCTACGGCGAATAACAACTTGGAATATTTCCAGATCTCCACAACCCCCTCAAAAATTTAATTGAACTGGTGCTCATTGGTGACTAGCTTCGAGAAGTATTCCCGAAGTTCCAATGACAAGTCGTGACCGGTGGAGTCAAAGCCTGATGGCCGCGAGGACATTGGGTGGCGGTTGCGCTATATATCGTGAGCTAACAGAAGTTAGAAATATGGACGATTGGATTGTGACCCAGTGGCTAGCTCAATGGTAAGGCGCTGGCCGCGGAACCTGAAGGTGGTGGGTTCGATCATTGGTGGGTGGGGTCGTGGGTGCGCACTGCTAAGGAGTCCCATACTAGGACGAAACAGCTGTTGAGTGCTCCCAGGTTTCCTTTGTTCCTCCAACTGATGTCAGTCTTCGATGAATAACAACTTGAAATAAATTCTTCTTTGGAACTGTGAGTATTTGTTCCGTGTTCTGTTTTCATTTCAATTTCTTCTCAATAAATCTGAATGGGTATCTATTTTGAATGAGAATCTTCAGTAGATTGTCCAATCTATCGTCGGTAACGTCACTTGTCAAGATTCTTCTGATTCATGATATTCTAATTCTGACTATTTCCATGAAAAAGCTGTGATAATAATTCTATGTGAAACATTGGAATTATTTTATTTGAAATATACCCTATGTGTAGTTCAATAGGGTAGTTACAGTGGATAAAACATAAACACATGATAAATATTACCCCCATTTGAAACGAAGATCTATCCAACTGAAGTATTTCAAAATATTGAACATTATTTAGCCTAAGATAGTAGTGTTTAAATATATTGACTATTATTATATTATTTATTATTATTATTATTATTATTATTATTATTATTATTATTAGTCCCTTGGGTTCCTAGTGGAACATAGGGCTTCAGTAGCACGTCTCCAGTGACCTCTGTTCTCTGAGATCTTTTGAACCTGGTTCCACGACAGCCCACAACCTCTCATTTCCTCCTCGCACCATCTCCTCCATGTCACCCTCACCTCGCCTCGGACACCCAACTCGTCGCTTCCCATGGGGATTCCACTCGAGCAACTGGCCTGACAGGTGATGTCCTCAGTCGGCCTTCTCAGTGTATGCCCAATCCATCTCCACTTCCTCCTCCATATTTGTTGAGCGATAGGTTCTTGCTTTGTTGGTTCGTTCCCAGAGCTCCTTGTTGCTTATTCTTACTATTCTGGCAATCCATCTGATCTTCAGTAGCGAGCCAGCGTATGCAGTTGTTGATGAATGTCTGTAGTTTATTGGAAATCCCTTTCGTAACCCGCCAAGTCTCTGAACCATACAGGAGCACTGACTTGACGTTGGTGTTTAAAATCCATATCTTGTTCCACATGCTGAGTGCAGTGAAGCAGATCTCCACACTGGTTTTAGGCTAACGAACGCCAGTCTTGCTTTTCTGATTCTGACTGACTTTGACATCCTCGTCTGTGCCGCCTGTAGTTGAAACAGTGCTGCCTGGGTAGGTGTAGGTGAAGGACGTTACCTCCTTTAAGTTTCTCCCGTTGACGGTGATTGGAGTTTGTTGTTGTTGTTGATGGTGGTGGTGCGGTATCTTCATCACTTCTGTCTTCTCTATATTCACCTGAAGTCCCGCCTTAGCTGCCTCTTCTATCAACTTGTTAGTTTTTGCCTGTAGATCTTCAAGTTTATCCAAGTCTTCTAGGTTCTTTTCCACAGTCCAGCGTATCCCCCTCTTTTCACAGCTCCCCACTGTTTGCTGCATGATCCAGTCCACCACAATCAGGAATATCATGAGGGAAAGTAGGCGGCAGCCTTGTTTCACTCCTACCTGTCTTCACTTCAAAAGCATCACTGAGCTTCCCATTGTGAATTACTTGGCTGGCATGTGGCATCTTCATATAGTTGTTGAATGAGGCGGATAAACGTTTGTGGTACTCCGTAGTATTGAAGCAGTTTCCAAATTACTTCTCGGTCGACGCTGTCAAAGGCCTTCTCAAAGTCGATGAAGTTGAGGTAGAGAGTTGACTGCAATTCTATACTCTGTTCTATGATGATGCGAAGCGTTGCAATCTGGTCCGCACATGATTTGTACTTCTTGAAGCCTGCCAGCCAGCCTGTTCGGGTCGTAGTTTTGAATCCAGTGCATCCTTAAGCCTCTCCAGGATGATGCGGCTTAATATTTTGCTTGAGGTGGACAGGAGAGTGATTCCACGCCAAATCTTGCAAACACTGAGGTCTTCTTTGTTTGAGAGTTTGAAAAGGTAACCCTTCTTCCAATCACTAGCCAGGTACCTTCTCTTCCTTCCACACCTTCTGCAATAGTGGTGTGAACATGTCCGCTGTTGTCTCTGCATCTGTTCTCAGTGCTGATGGTGGGATCCCATCTGGTCCTGCTGCTTTCCCACATTTCAGTAGCTTTATGGCGTTCAGGACTTCCACTTTTGTTGGAGGATTTATGTTCACTTGTAGTTCAGCGGCTGCAGGTGGTGGTCGATTCAAGAGATTCTTGAAGTGGTCGGCCTACCGTTTCCTTTGTTTCTCTTCTTTCGTAATTAAATTTCCGTCATCATCTTTTATTGGTTTCGTCTGCGTTGATCTCCTCCCACATAGTAACCTCGTTATTTGATACAATGTTGTCAGGTCTCTCTTACCTGCAGCCTGTTCTGCTTCACTTGCCAGTGTTTCGTAGAAGTGTCTTTTGTCTTTGCACGCACTCTTCTTCACTTCTTTGTCCAGTTCAGTGTTTTATACATTGTGCTCAGTTCTTCTTGTCGTTGAGCATCCTTGCACTGGTTTATCTCCTGCTTCACCATCCTCCTCTCTCCCCTCTATCAGCTTCCATGTATCCGTCGAGATCCATTCCACTCCTTGTCTTCTTTCTTCTTCCTTCCTAATAGGGTTATGCAGGTTTCTTCCCACATCTCTTTCAAAGTTTTCCAGTGTTCTTCCACACAGGTTTCTTCAGGGATGTTCCTCGATATCTCCCATTTTGTCTTGATGACTGACTGCCGTGAAGATTTCGTTTGTAGTTTCATCCTTCAGTTTCCGAGTGTTGTACTCGAACTGCGGTCTATCACCACCTTCCTTGAAGGCTTTCAACTTGATTTGGAAGGTGGGTTCCTTGCACTAGATGGTGGTGTGAACCTACATCTGCTCCTCTTCTTGACCTTGTGTCCAGTAGGCTGACTGCGTCTCCACTTTCTTCACATTGAGATAAAGTCGATCTGATTTTTAGTGTGTCCTGGTGTCTGGTGAAATCCATGTCACTCGCTTTGTGGATATCTTTGTGCTTGAACACACTGCCTCACTGCAATCACCAAATCGCTGAATGCACAGAATTCTGCAAACAATTCTCCATTCTCGTTCATTTCACCTAGCGCTTATCGACCCAAATATATTGACTAGATATCCCTAAACTTTACACATTTAATGGTATAGTTAACTACTTCAGCAACACATTCCTATTCTCCACCATCAACTGTGCATATTGACTATGATTCACACACACACACACATCATTATAATCCGATGGTTACTTTTGGAATTATTAAGATGTTAGTGTTTGATTACGGAAGTGTTTACTTTCCAAACTGATGGATTAGAGGACATATAGAGTAATTTAACCCACCGATGAGAAGGGATAGGTACCAATAAAAACTCTTAAGGTTTTTCTTAAATGATAATGTTTCATTCCCCAATAAAATATAATTCAATTTATTTTATAGACAAGGTAGTATACTTTCTGAATGATTCAGCATCTCAAATTTCAAAAGTGAGAATAAATTATACCCTGAAATTTATTTTACATTGAATGTTTATAGGTGAATGAGGTAAATTTATTGAGAGGGGTGGTACAGAATGCAGTTTATTCTACATCAATGACTATTTGTAAACATTGACAATAGAATCTTAAGTATGCCAACAGTAATTTTGATTATTGAATACATGATAATAATCTCAAATGTAATAAGATATACTTAACCAGATTGTTTAATTATGTGAACAAATTATAACAAAAAAATGTTTCATTTTTAACGAGAATGTGAATTTATTAAAGAGAAATCAGCTTTCATATTAGATTATTAATTTGATATTTCCTGGATGATGTTTCAAGCACAACATGTTGTTCATATTCATACTCACATCCTGCTGTTTTAGTAATATATCTCCTCCCTCCTTCACTTATTGTATGAGATGTAGAAGATTCCAAATATCTGGAATAGGTTGGCTGACATTTATAATCTCCTGTTGGTAAAAAAGCATTTAATTACTTGACTTCTATCAACAGGTAGACTGCAATGTAGACGCCTTGGTACACCACAATTACTCATTATGTTTTAGTCTGCTTGATGGCTGTCAGTAGAATGTAGAACGTGCGTTTTGTCCTATTTGGAACTTTCTACCTGGATGTATCTGCATCCCACTGAGTGATGGTGTTCTAGGTATATCCAGATGTGACGAATCCCAAATAGGTCAAAACGCTCATTCTGGATTCCATTGCCAATCAACAAATGGACTAAAATATCTGGAATACGTGTTGAGTTATCCTTCCTACTACACTTATTTCATACTATTTAAGTAAACAAAACTCAAACTATCAATCTCTCTCTCATTCCTCCCCCTCCCTCCACATACCACTAACTTGCTTTGAAGAACTCTTAGTCTATCCCATCGCATTGTGTGGTTATATGATTCCACACACTGCAATAGCTGAGCTGTCCCCTAGATTTCCTATCCTTACAGAATCGTCTATCATTCAGGATTTGATGATCAAGTTCTCCAGCTGTATTATTCTGTCTGACTAACACCGTTCAACCACTCTGATATATGCCAATTGAAGTGACAATCGTTGCATGGAATTCGATCAACTAAATAGTGTTGTTCAATAGGCTCAATGAGTCTGTTGGTCCAACAGCTTTGCTAGGAATCGTACGTGAACTCTCTAAGGTACCTTCAATGGATGGTAACACCACAGATATTTTAACTGATGTGCCATGAGATCATCTGGAGACTAGGCTTAGTGAAATGCCTAAACAATAGAGCAAAATATCTGAGTGATGCAGCAGAAAATCTACAACAAGTAATAAGACATATCTTGGAGAAACACCCTGACACGGAATGATTATTCTCATAAGGTGATACAGAGATTGACAAGAAGCTGTACGAAAAAGATGAGAAGATGGAACCAGATAACATGCCAACTGATGATGGCAACACGAAGAAACCAGAATCTCAAATGATAGCAGAAGTGACGAAGTTGAGTAGTTAGAAGGTAGTCTGGTTTACTTATGGTAGGAATTGGGGTCTCTGAACTGAATTTGTCCTGATGGATCGGTGGGGAGGTGAGGAGGTGAGGAGGCTGCAAATGAGTGAAACTGTTATCTGGTGTTTAGATGACTTTGATGTGTCTGGTGAAATACTAGAGATCAGCGTGAATGATTTTTAACTAGTGAAGCTGTTTAGTGGTGGTATATTCCCTTAGTTCATGATACTTTTATGTCAGAAATCATATCTTTTGATCCTAGCTGATTGGTTTCCAGTGGAAACCTTATTGACACCATAGGTAAGCAGTTAAAAAACTACTCAGCTGTGAGTAATGTAAACGGGGATCATGTAATTTGCAAATCATTTGCACATTGAGAATCCTAAAACTTCATGGTGAAAGGAAGCTACCTGAGAAAGCTCACGTAGGTTTCCTAGCAAAGTTGGAATTAAGGTAGCGCTTTAACCTACAAACTCAGTGAGTCTATTCAACAACACTATTTAGTTTATCGAATTCCAAGCAACGATTGGGAGGTCAAGTGGCATATATCAAAGTAGTTGAACGTGGTCAATCAGGTAAGACAAAGGAGCTTGGGAATTTGATCATCGAATCCAGAATGATAGGTGATCGTATAAAGATAAGGAATGTAGAAGAAAGTTGAGCTATTGTAATGCATCCAATCAAACATATTCCATTCTGTTCAATGCAAAGTGAACGGGAAAAAATGGCCTACAAGTTTTTACTCATCAACGTGGTGGATCTGAAACCTTAAAGAAACTTAAGTTTCTTCGATTATGCTAACTTAAGTTAATAACAGTTTTGAGAAGTAAGTATCCAAGATTTTCTTGCTAGTGGTACTTCTATGTATCTAAGCATCTCCTAGCTACTGAATAAGTTCACTGAACTTTACTGATTTACAATATTATTACTATCTGAATATCATTCACATTTCTGAAAGCTTCAGAGTAACTTCCAAAAACTGGGGTATACACATGACCAATGCAAAGTATAGGTACTCACTCTAGGTAGGTTAAACAAGAATGAGTAGATTCTGTTTTCATCCATTAATCATGTAATATGCATAGTGAGGAAACAAAACAAAGCTGACGAAAAGTTATGACAAAGAGATAGGAAGTAAGGGGGAGGTCAGACCCCCTGTCAGACCTCACCTGTCTGGTTCATTCCTCTACTTTAATTATTATTTATGTCTAAGATAATCATAGAAATGATGTGCACGTTACAAAGATTGGCAGGGTCTGGAATTGACTTCAGGATGAAATGGTATGTTTGGATATACATGAATGAATGACACTGCTGATATTGACGATTTAGCCTGGAACACAATGTACTAGAAGGGAATATGAAAAAGTTATTCTGTCACTTATCACAAATATCCTTTCTCGTAATTGCTCATTTTTGGTCAGTTCTTTCCATTGTAATAACATTTCATAATGATACTAAGCTTAGCCTTGCTCTGTATAGCTCAGTGCCAGTAAAGATTTTCTTAAGGTGAAATAGAGTTATTCTGGAATGCTTTCGAGGATTATATCATCAAATAGAAAGGGTAGACAGTTATAAGTGAATAAAACTCATAAAAAATACGGAGAATTTCATACATCAACTTATACTTGAAACAATTTGATAGGGAATTATAGAGTCTGTAACTTAGTGAACTATTGGATAAAGATGTAGAGTCTGAAGCGACTGGTTCTCTGTTTGAGTCTCAGTGGAAACAATATCACTCACTGGAAAGTTCAATTAGGACGAAACATGCATACTGGATTCCATTTTCAATCACCAAGCAGACTACAACATGTTCAATCTTTGGTTTAGAATGTAGTAGTCTGCAAGTTAAGAATTTATTCAACTTTAGGTACAGTGAGATCATCATTGAAAGTCAACGGTAGGCATTCTGTATTACTCTTGATCTAATTTATTCACCAACTTTCAAGTTTCGATTTGTAGACTGCTCCATGTATCTCTTCTGAATCACTGCTGTTTTTCGATTATATTTTATCACTAAATGTAAGTACATCCAATGTGCTTGCTAAGCCATCGGTTCACACTTTTCTCTTCCAGATCCTCCTGGTCACCGCTAAACTCATATTCTTCTACACCCTTTCCTCTGCAACAGCTTACCTACAAGATAGATGAGTTCCTACTAACAGCTGAACGTTATATAAACACTATATTATTCTTGAGTGAAATGGTTTATAGTGAATTGATTATTACACGGCAATTTTCAACATGATTTTAATCTGTAATAATAAGCAGAAAATCAGCCTCAAACCTATTGGCAAGGATATACTGGTTGCTTAATGACCTTCCTATTGCCAAGGTCTGACAACTGGCCGTCTGATGCATGCGTGAAAGATGACTTGAAAAACCACTCTGGCAACTGCTGAGATAACCAATCAGATTTCGATATTCTGGCTAGAAAAGAAGTTTTTCATAAAATATACGAGTGTAATTCATTATCTTAGCGGTTGGTTGGATGGTTTTTAAAGTTGATCGATTGCAGAAATGTTGAACCCTGATTGGCTGTTTTAACCATTGCTATCTTGTCCCTTAAATCATCCCTAAAATCACCCAAGTCGTTTCTATCTCATCCGAGTGACTTTAAAGGCCGCTATAGCAATGGATGAAATAACCAATCACGTTTCTCTATCCCCTTAAGATTGGTCTTCCCAAACAAAATACAGCGACCTGATTGGTTGCATTTTAGTTATTAGGGTGGCCTTCAGAGTAGCTCACAGCTTTTCATAAAACAGAAAAGTCTAACTGATCATTTCAGGTGCTGCTAGGGTGGTCTTTAAAATTGATCATCTCAGCCACATTGTTTTTTTTTAAATGGTCATTTGTTACTAAGTCCAGTCAAGCAATCAGTTCGGCTTGGACAAAGGTCATGGTTCAATCATAGTGAGTGACTTTAAAGGTCACCCTAGTAATAACTAGAATAACCAATCAAACTTCGATGTTTCTTGAAAATCTGGCTTTGTAACCAAAATGAAGAAACTTAATTGGTCATTTTTAATAATATTAGGGTGACCATTAAATTTGCCTATCATAGTAAATCAATTTTATTAAATTGTGAGGTAAATTATTGAATTCAGCTGTGCAGTTTAGTGCGTAGAAACCCAGACATTTCCGCAACAGTATCCATTTACACATATGAGTTGTAGATACAATAGGATTGTTGATTATCACTCCACCAGTAGGACGGGATATTCTCAGTACATTCAATCAATGTCCAAGCATTTAGACAATCAGCCCATATACTGATACTACTCAAGCATTTTCCTCCAAATAATCAGTTATTCATTCGACATAAAGTTGTACTTTGTTCAGATTTATTTGGTAATGAAGATTCTATGAATAGGGTTGAACATTGAAACTCAAGAGTAATAATCCTGAGTTCAAACCGTAAAATATTAGGTTGAATTTAGAGAAGTTTGATGGTTGTGAACACTATTATGTGCAAAGGGATTTATTTGTTCAGTCATTTCCTGTTCTAGAAAACTGTCTATTATTATTATATTATTATTTGTCCCTTGGGTTCCTAATGGAACATATGACCTCACTAGCACGTCTCCATTACACTCTCTGCTCTGCAATCTTTACAACCTGGATCCACAACAGCCTACAACCTCTCATCTCCTCCTCACACCATCTCCTCCATCTCACCCTCACCTCGGATGCCCAACTCGTCGTTTCCCATCTGGGCTCCACTTGAGTACCTGGCCTGACCTGGTACATGATGTCCCCAATCGACTTTCTCACTGTATGCCTAATCCATATACACTTCTTCACTTCTGCATATTTGTTGAGTAATAGGTTCCTACTTCGTTGGTTCGTTGCCTGCTAGCCTGCCTGCCTGCCTGCCAGTCAGGCAGCCAACCAGCCACAGTTACTTCTTGCTTATTCTTTTTATTCTGGCAATCCATCTGAGCTTCAGTAATGAGCCAGTGTAGGTGGCAGTTGTCCATCAATGTGTGTAGTTTGTTACAAATGCTTTTCGTAACGCACCGCCAAATCTCTCAATCATCACATAGAATCACTGACTTACTTGACTTGACTGAATTAGTGTAGGAAATGTGGATATTGTTCACACTCTATGCTGAGTGGAGTGAAGTAGATCTCCACACTGGTTTCAGATTAATGAATACCTTTGTTGCTGGCTTTCCGATCCTGAGTGCTATGACGTCATCGTCTGTGCCTGTGCTGCCATCGCCTGTAGTTGGAACGATGCTGTCCAGCCTAGATAGGTGAAAGAGGCTACTTCCTTTAAGTTTTTCCTGTTCGTGGTGATTGCAGCTTGTCGTTGTTGTCAAAAAGCTGTCTAGTCAATTTAAAATCAAACTGAACATTCCATTTTCTTGGTATTTAACTCCAAAGAAAGGATGACAATTCCCTTTGCAGATCGATTTATAGAAATCTTACATGGAACTGACGATTTATTAATTTTCAAACTTTGCTCTTTCTACTTAGACAAGTAGAAAGAGAAATCTTATCGATTCACTTTCCTCGAGGATCAAGAAAATATATATTGAGAACAAAGTTCATGAAGAACTGCAAAATCTTCGACTTACTCTAGTAGAAAACGATTTCCCCGCTTAGATGTATAGATAAGAACTTAAACGAACGAACCCAACTGGATGAATAAATTTAGTGTTGAAAAGGATTCTCTTTTTTTTCAATCTTGAAATGAAATTGCTTCAGACATGCTCAAAAAAGGATTGTCAAAAGCCTTAAATAGAAGATACTTCACCACCAACCTTCGAATCATTTTGGTTAGTGTGTGAAACAAAAGTTAACGTACTGAGCCACATCAGTGGATGTGTACCAGTTTACCTGCTCTTATGCAGCACAGTTAATTGGTCTTACAATGCGTCGGCTTGTAAAATGTGCACGTGAACACTACCCAGCATGGCTAGCGAATGGGGAACGGAAATGCATCAGTAACAGAACACCTTGTGATCTCAGCTTCTTTTGAGAACTCATTCAAAATCCTCTGCGGAGTTCGGTAAAACCATTTAAAGGGGGTTAGATCAAGGCGCACTATTTCTTAGACAAAATAAAATCTGAATTAGTCTGTACGCAATATACTACTGACTGGTAGAAATGGTTCTAAGCCATTCACACCAATTAGTAGTGTTTGCTGGTTAAATCAAGGGGATTTAAACACCAGACAGCTGTTTCACTTATTTAGGGTCGAGTTCATTAACGGCGTGTCCACAGTGTTCAAACCACCCGAATTCCAGTTAGCTACTTGAGTAGACCATATTCTTTGATCTGAATATTTTAGTTTCCATAGGAAACTATGATGAAATTTCTCACTAAGGTCTGTGTATTTTGCAAACATTTGGCTTGATTCTAAATAAGTTTGTAAGTCAATAAGTTATGGAGTCACAACAAAATGCTTGTCGTTCCAAGCGCCTAGCCTTACTTCCGTCAACTGATCATTTAACGATAACGTAAAACTTTGTTTATTCAAATAAGTCGATGAATGAGGTAATTTGAATGACCATTCAGCGTGTAGAACATAAGGCTTTATAAAGTATGCTAGGTAGTACAGAGAATAAAGACAAGAATCAGTCTGTTACTTGATCCCAGGTAATCTACATGAAGCCGTGCTTGACATAGCAAGGCGCATGTACAACCTCAAAGAAACTGATGAGCCACCTGGGACCCAAACCTGCGGTCACCAATGTTACCACTGAGCTGTTCGGATTGCGGTTGACTGCGACTATATTTTTCTTGTTCAATGTTTGCCTGTTAATATGAGTCAGTAGTATATTGTTCATTTTCACATCTTCTTTCTTGCTTAGGATGGTCACTTGGGTTTACTAGATTATTTTTTGAAGTTTCAACATTTAATCCGACTGCTGATTTGTGTAAAACGATTGATTCTACAATGGTATCCATCACGCAGTGATATCAGGTACAGAGTCAACTGAAAACTTTGGAGGAGTGGACAGCTGTTTCGCCCAAGTTCAGTTTATCTAATCTATGGTTGTGTTATTTTCACTTTGAGTTTTAAATCTCTTAAGTAATTTCTTAAGCAAAGGCTGAGTAGTCACATACTAGGACGAAACAGTTGTCCAGGGCTCTAAGGTTTTCAATGATTCCCCAACTGATGTCAGTCCGTGATGAATACTAAATCAAAATCAAAATCCCCCCTCGTCTCAATTATCCATTATTGTATAGTACTCATTAGTGATATGCTTCGAGGTGGATATCACGAAGTTCTCACGAGAAGCCTTGATCTGTGGGGTCAGTCAGTCAATAGGGAAGTCGATGCCATCTGAAGACTCTGAATGATAGTTGCTCTATATCATGAATTGACGGAAGTTGGAAACTACGAATCACTGATAACCGACCCAGTGGGTCCTGAGGTCGTAGGTTCGTACTGCTGAGGAGTCCCATACTAGGCCGAAACAACTGTCCAGTGCTCCCAGGTTTACAATGGTTCCTCAAATGATGTTAGTTAGTGATGAATACTAGCAAGTAATTAATTTCTGATCATGAAGTCCTAAATGCTAACTTCGTTTGGTCAATGACGCTGTACTTCTATGTATTGATTGGTCATGGGAGTGCAACCAATTTCATGTTGTCTAGTCCTGAGTATAGACCGAATTCTATCGATCATATTTGCAATGTGGCAACCAAGCTAGAAAGCTCAGCATCGCGGTGCACATTAGTAGATATTAGTTGGTTGGAGGCAATCGACAGGAAGCCCTGGACCCAGGTTTCATGCTTTTTGGCACTTGTCAGCAACGTGTATCTACAACCCTGATGGAACTGATGTCCCGCCTGAGATTGGAACCCACGTCACCCAGTGTTGTAGTCAGCGACTTTATTACTGAGCTATTCGGGCCACGATTGACCTCCTGTATGACTGAATTACATGTATTGACTGGTCACTAGAGTGCAACCAAAAACCATGAAACCTAGGTCCAGGGCTTCCTGTCGATTGCCTTCAACCAACTAATATCTACTAATGTGCACCGCGATGCTGGGCTTCCTAGCTTGGTTGCCACATTGCAAATATGATCGATAGAATTCGGTCTATACTCAGGACTAGACAACATGAAATTGGTTGCACTCTAGTGACCAGTCAATACATGTAATTCAGTCATACAGGAGGTCAATCGTGGCCCGAATAGCTCAGTGATAAAGTCGCTGACTACAACACTGGTTGACGTGGGTTCTAATCTCAGGCGGGACATCAGTTCCATCAGGGTTGTAGATACACGTTGCTGACGAGTGCCAAAAAGCACGAAACCTGGGTCCAGGGCTTCCTGTCGATTGCTTCCAACCAACTAACACACTGTACTTCTGGGCAATTATTGACAAGGTAAATTCATTGTCTTGAAGAAATTCATGCATTATCAAAGTGTTGCCGAAATATACAATCAGAAATGTCTCCACCTCCACCCTTATCTCCCCGATGGTATTTCAGCCAATGTGTAGTTAATTTATTCTTCATACTTTACTCCCGAACAAAGCAAATACTTTATTCATTCTCCCAAATCATTTCATAGAATAATCAATCACAACTTCGTAATCAGCAGAGGAATCCAAGATTCATGTTTTGTCTACTTCATGACTCATCGATTCGACATATCTCAGAGAGTAATGTTGTTTCTACTGCAACATGAACATTATCCGCTAAGCCACTAGTCGAGCAATTCAACCCAGTATAGCGATAGGAGATTACAAGTGTCAAACAACAAAATCACAACTTTGTTTATATAACATAGAAAATACATTAAACTATTATTATTATTATTATTATTATTATTATTATACTTTGTGCTGTATTGACAATATTTGCACACACACAAAGGCAGTGAGTATGTGAAATAACACCAGTTCACCAAGGCAACTCTTATTACAATGAAAATTATGCCAACTCTTTTCTTCAATGTCACTACTAAAACTGGTTAAAACACATTGTAAAACAGCTAAACGTTGGTGTTAAATGTATGGAAATAATTGTGATTTCTGCATAGGGACAAATATGTAAGCAGTATATCGTGTGACAGAGTATAATGTTATTCATATGTGTACGTGTGTAGATATTTAAGCAGTAAGTAAAATTCAAATTTAGTTATGGAGTGCGCAGAACATTTCATATTGGATATACACACACCATGACGATCGATAGATAGGTAGACAGACAAAGAGGAAGATAGATAGATAGACAGACAGACGAAATAATGCAAAGTTAAAAAAGTCTCATTTCAAACGGAAGATGAACTTAAATGGCTTGCTTGACTTGTGCTTTTCAATAAAATACTGATGAACAGAATTAGCCTGAATGCTGAATTTAATTTACGCATTCTGATCTGATGGTACTGACAGACGCGTATTTAATTCAGCAATTATCTTATTATTTCGTTCATTTATTGATTTATGAAGGTATGTATGTATGAACGAATACTGTATGTATGTGTGTGTGTGTGTGTTGTGCATCTATGCATGCTACATATATGAGTTGATGTAAACCATAGATTATTGTTGTTGGTTAAGCATCTGATGGAATAATTTGTATACACAATAATCGACAAAATTTAGAACATGACACTAATTTAAAATTTTGTTTAGAAAATAATCCGGGTGCATTCTCAATAATTGGTAGAGAGACAGCTAAACCATTTTCACCAGGGTATGTTGATTGCCAATTACGACATTTCGACTGAGCTGCATATTCATAATCCCCATTTAAATAAATCGGTTTTTGACCAATCCATAAACATGGTGCTCTGGAAAGGAGAGAAAAAGAGAAGTAACAAATAATAATTTTCTGTTTCCCTTTTCAAGCAGGCTATAAAAATAAAGTGAATGACACTGATATACTACTAGTGGTAGTAAATAAGTAGCTTATAGTTCTTCAGTATAATTTTATCTGGACACTCAAATAGACCTGAATGAGTGTCAAGTTTAACTATTCAGAGCTCCTGGTTCATAAATTTCCCAACGTTGAAAAGTCTGATCCAAGATCTCAATTGTTTTCTGAGTTTAAACGCTGATTAACTATCTGGAGTCTTTAAAATACCCCAACTTTCTTGTTATCTGAAACTTTACCTATAAATGACCCATTTTATGAGTTTGTACAGTTATACTTGTGGACTTTGGGGGGGGGGGGGAGGAGAGGGGAGAACAAAATTCTAGCCTGATATTTATTCATGGCCCAGTGAAATGTGCACACTAAAACTGAATCCAAGTGCCTGTGGTTGTACAAGTGTTGTTTCCTGGATCACTGACGAGGTTGCCGTTTACCTATATACACCCTTGATATTTTCCCCTGCAAAACATTATCAAGCCCAAGAGTTACTTTATTACATATATCTATAAAGCATCATTTGTGTAGAGAAACCAGAGGTGTCACCTGATTCTTTTTACAGTTTTATATGTTTCGTTGGCTTTAGTATGCAGTCCTATACATGGGGGTATCTGTCTGTGGATAACATGACGGGTGAGTCAGTCCCCATCTTTTTTCGTTCTTCTTTCGCTTACTTAATGACCTGGACCTGACAAAAATTCATCAGTACGAAATTACCTAGTGATTCAAATTAGTATTCATTATGAACTGACATCATTTGAAGACTTGGGAGCACTGGACAGCTATTTCGTCCTAGTATGCGACTCCTCAGCAGTGTACATCCATGACGCCACTATCCAGTGCCCCCAGGTTTCCAATCTTCCTGTAACTGATGTTGGTTCATGATGAATACCAAGCTGAAATCAACAAATAAGTTCCCACAAACCAACAAATCTAGATATTTCATCAATGTTTATTATATGTAATTATTGACTAATTGAATTTTGAGGGGTTGTTGGGATTTGGAAATATTTCAAGTTGTTACTCCCTCAAAATTCAATTCAACTGGTGCTCATTGGTGACTAGCTTCGAGAGGTATTCCCGAAGTTCCAATGAGAAGTCGTGACCGTGACCGGTGGGGGAAAAGCCTGATAGTCATGAGGACAGTTACTCAACGATGAGAGTGGGTGGCGGTTGTGCTGTGTCGTGAGCTAACAGAAGTTGGAAATGTGGACGATTGGATTGTGACCTAGTGGCTAGCTCAATGTTGATGTGCTGGTCATGGAACATGAAGATCGTGGGTGCGCACTGCTGAGGAGTCCCATGCTTGCTAGTGGAATGAAACAGCTGTCCAATGCTCTCAGGTTTGCTTTGTTCCTCCAACTGATGTCATTCTACGATGAGTAACAACTTGAAATATTGATTAATTAGCTAGACAAAGATAAAACCTTGATACCTGTTGATTAAATGTCACTGTCTTAATTCACTAACTCAATCGTTTATTAATTTACCATAATGATAAAAATCCATTAAGGAATTCATTAACTGAAGTATTAATTAAAGACCATTCATTCTCACATGTGAACTTTAACATATTCAATAGGAAATAGTGAAAAATGACTTAGCAACAAACATTCTAGTGACTATCCGTTAGGTCATTATTATACTTACTTAAAATCTGTTATAGGCAATTAAGAGTGACTTTGAAGGCCACCTTAGCAACAACT
This sequence comes from Heterobilharzia americana, assembly GCA_944470555.2. Classification (NCBI taxonomy): domain Eukaryota; kingdom Metazoa; phylum Platyhelminthes; class Trematoda; order Strigeidida; family Schistosomatidae; genus Heterobilharzia; species Heterobilharzia americana. Next base: position 143,287,998 of record OX104127.1, on the reverse strand, counting down.
GAACTAACCAATCAGATTACTGTATTTTATGAAAATCAGTCTTTGAAGCCGAAATGAAGAAACCTAATTGGTTATTTCTACGTTGCTAGGGTAAAGTGTGGCGGCAACTAATAACTATTGTTTTCTTCTGTTTTATTTGATGAGTCAGGCTATGGGGTAGTAGCACTTCATAAATAATTTATTTATTCAGGTTAAAAAGTTCATCCTAGCAACTACTGAAATAACCAATCGGGTTTTGATATTTCGTATGGAAGGGTATTTGTGTATGAAATAGAGTAACTCAATTGGCTAACTCAGTAGTTGATAGGGTGGGTTTTTAAAGTCAATCAAAAATCTTAGTCAATGTTATTTCAATATAACATTTATTATTATTATAAGTCCCTTGGGTTCCTAGTGGAACATAGGGCTTCAGTAGCACGTCTCCAGTGTCCTCTGTTCTCTGAGATCTCTTGAACCTGGTTCCACGACAGCCCACAACCTCTCATTTCCTCCTCGCACTACATCCTCCATGTCACCCTCAGATCGCCTCGCCCAACTCGCCGCTTCCTATGGGGATTCCAATCGAGGACCCGGCCTGACAGGTGATGTCCTCAGTCGGCCTTCTCAGTGTATGCCCAATCCATCTCCACTTCCTTCTGCATATTTGTTGCGTGATAGGTTCTTGGTTGGTTCGTTCCCAGAGTTCCTTGTTGCTTATTCTTTCTGGCAATCCATCTGATCTTCAGTAGCGAGCTAGCGTAAGTAGTTGTTGATGAATGTCTGTAGTTTATTGGAAATCCCTTTCGTGACGCGCCATGTCTCTGAGGCATACAGAAGCACATAACATACATACATACATACACACACACACATACATACATACATACATCCACACCATACATACATATACATACATACGTACATACATACATACATACATACATACATACATACATACATACATACGTACATACATACATTCTCATTATTAAAATAAGGTTACATTCATCATAGATTTACATCAAGTGGAGGAAAACATGGAAAACCTGGGAGTATTGGACAGTTGTTTCCTCCGAATATGGAACTCTTCAGTAGTTCAATTATGAACTAGACATTAGTCGTCGAAATTTTATGAAGTTTTCTGGAAGTTTACAACTATTTTACTTAATGATGGACATATTTATAACGAATGTCTAGGTGATATAAAAGACGGTTAGTAGGGTTGGAGTGATTAAATGATTGAAGAGACATCATAGGTGTATAATGCTGAGTAGACAAAGGATATGATAATGAGGTTATTGTCAGTATTGATTTGCACCGAGTTAATCATTAAATAATACGCGTAACCTCAGGAACTATTTATCTTCTCCTTATTCGAACTCTCTAAAATAAAATGTAGATGATTAGTTTTAAAAAAATCTGGAGCTTGTTTACTAGTGATGAATTGTGATGGCGGATAATAGTTTTTAATTTTTTTTATTGCTACTTATAATTCTCTGTTGTTAAACTTAATTGACTGATGGGTGCTGAACTCAAGTTTTAATGAAAGCGATATCCCTCACTGTGGATGATGAGTTCTAACTAGGATGAAACGTGCATCCTAGATTCCACTGCTAACCATCACCAAGTAAATGATGATAGTATGTTTTGAAGATATGAAAAAGGCTATTCTATAAGCGTCATGGATAAATAGAAAACATGATTATAAAGATAGACAAAAGGTGTTAGTATTCTACAGGTAACGAGAAATAACTGCAGTTCTTGGAGCATTCCAGTTTTCTCTAACGTAGTTTAGCCTAAATATGATACATTCTGATTGAAACAGTATCAACAAGTAGATGATGAACAGAACTGTCAGATACAATTCAATCTTAAATGTTCTCTTTGCTTCTATGTAATTGGCAATATGCTTCAATTCATCAGATTTCAATTTCTACACCATTACTACTACTACTACTACTACTACTACTACTACTACTACTACTACTACTACTACTACTACTACTACTACTACTCACACTACTACTACTACTACTGCTACTACTCACACTGCTACTACTACTACTCACACTACTACTACTCGCACTATATTATTATTATTATTACGATGATGATTATCACTTCCAGTGTAATCTCCTCGTTTGAAAATCCACAGCATCACTTTAATTGGCGGTTATTAACACCTGTGTGTCTCCAGATTTTATGGTAACTGGGACAAACAGTCGTCTCCGCTGTATCCCCCAACTATATTGAAAAAAAAACAATAAGACATTGATTAGACACTGGAGAATAAACTATTGAATGTCTGTTCCGGAGGGCTACTGGATTCTGTTCATTATTCTGCAATGTGACCACCAGACTAAGAGAACGAGCTTTACATAGTACTTTGTTGAATGTTAGCTAGTTGGCAACACTCTCCAGGAAGCTTTGTAGGACCTAGTTCTGTGCTTGTGCCAATCATCAGTGCGGTGTATCTACAACCTTGTTAGAACTGATGTCCCTTATTAACCTTAACAAGTCAATTTCATACATAATCTTAAAGTTATACTGTGCGGCTGATCTTTCCAGTAAGACACATTCGTTCATAAAATTTCCACTGTGAAAGTGCAGACGAAATATGTGATTGCTTGTAAGTTCCTGTTATTGACTGACCTGAAGTGATCGGTTTCTACTGGCATATACGGCTTCTCTGAGGTTACTTCGATATTGTTTGTTTATTCATTATGTTATGATTTTCTTGGTGGTTACTAGCAGTGGAATACACGACACACGTCTCTTCCTAGTTTGGAATCGTCAGCTGAATACGCCTGCCTCCCAGTGAAAAATATCGTTCCCAGTAAGACTCAAATGTTAAAGCTTTATCCAGCAGGCCACTAAATCAATACAAGTACAATATGATATAACAATAAAGGTATTATTGCATATACTGAGTAAATGTATATCGATTAAGTAGCTGTGTATGACAGTAGTAGGTTATGGTTATCGTAGTATTACGATTATTATCGTCGTTAATATTGTTACTACTGAAAGTAGTAGTAGAAGTAGTAGTGTGAACAGTAGTAGTGGTTGTAATAATAATACTAATGGTAGCTTAGAGATGAAACAAATGTCTATTTTTACGCAAACCATGATAAGTCATATCTGAGCACTCATTCTTGTTACATGATACTGTGACTCTCTCTCTTGATCGGTTTACTATTAATGATATACTACGAGGAAAAAGCTGGGAAACATGAGACGTGCTAACTGTGAACTATGCATGCATTGGTCACAGCATACTGGTACTAAAATTGAGGGAGTATTACTGTGACAGTTTGCCTCAGTATCTAGTTAGCTCAGAAATGAACTACTGATTTCCCCAGTTTCACTAAGCTGATACTAGAAGGGGAAAGACTTGTGTTACACATTACTAATCTAGGATGATCATATCTTGCATAAACGAATTCCCCTTTGTGAATTCGAAAGAAAACCAACGACAACTGTAGAAGCATAACAAAATTGATCCATTCTATTTCAGACAATGTAAAGTACCAACTGTTAACAATAAAGGTAGACAAAGGTTAACTACAACTACTTTTTGAACACGTAGATCAGGTTTGAGGTTTCTTTGGCCTTGACTTCCATTTAAGTTTATTGAAGTCATAGGCGGTAAATGCCTGGAACCTGTTTTTATGTCTTCAAACAGAAGTTACGGTTAACCTTTGTCTACCTTGGTTGTAAGCACTTGGCACGCTGCCACTAATATAAAATAGATCAGTTTTATCCTTCTCTTGCTCTTTTCACAATCATATTTCATGAAATAAGTATCAGATTTCATTAGGGGGTTCAAGTCAGGATATGCAACTGACGACAATTTTTGAGCAAGTATATAAACAGCACAATATGTTGAAAGAATACAATCAATTTTTTGTTTCAAGTAAGTCAGAAGTGGTAAATACAAAAGTTTAGTTGTAAGTAAACTTATTACTTGTAAGTAGTACGCTTGGTACAAACATTTTTCTATCTTAAATAAGCAAAATATTCATTTAAGTACACAGAATAATAGTTGAGAAATTATCTTAGTAAACTTACACAATATCATCAGTTATATCAACTCCATCAAAATTCAGTAATTTCGCTTGAGGTCTTGAACGTCCTTCAACAAGACTCATAAAATCATCGAATAAAACTTCACCCTATAAAAAGTGGATAAAATATGTGAATAATAATAAGAAGAATAAAAAACTGATCATAGAAACCAACTTAGGGATTTATATTTTGAGAAAATGAACAACAAACAACGAAATTGATCAGACTTTCTGGATAGTTAGAACACTAACTTTTAAAGTGACTTATTGTTCTGAAGAGGCATCGCTGGGACAAAACTCTAATTATACGTTCATTAGCCTGAAACCAGTATGGAGATCTACTTCACTCCACTCAGCATAGAGTGTGAACAATATCCACATTCCCAACACTAATTCAGTCAAGTCAAGTAAGTCAGTGCTTCTATGTGATGGTTGAGAGATTTGGCGGCGCGTTACGAAAAGCATTTGTAACAAACTACACACATTGATCAACAACTGCCACCTACACTGGCTCATTACTGAAGCTCAGATGGATTGCCAGAATGATAATAGTAAGAAGAAGAATAAGCAATAAGGAACTGTGGGAATGAACCAATCAGGAGGCTATCGCTGAACAAATATGCTCTGGAAGGAAGTGGATATGGATTGAGCATACAGTGAGAAGGTCGATTGAGGACATCATGTACCAGGTCAGGTCAGTCCAGTTGCTGGAGTGGAATGCAGATGGGAGACGACAAGTTGGGTGTCCGAGATGAGGTGAGGTGAGGCGAGGCCAGGCGAGGTGAGGGTGAGATGGAGGAGATGGTGTAAGGAGGAGATGAGAGGTTGTGGGCTGTTGTGGATCCAGGTTGGAAAGATTGCAGAGCAGAGAGTGTAATGGAGACGTGCTAGTGAGGCCGTATGGAACCCAAGGGACAAACAATAAAATAATAAAAATATATTCATTTAAGGGCACTTTTAGTTTGATAAACGTGGAGTCGAAGTTTTCATGAATGTTCATTTTAAAACCAAATTTATCCACAGTATAAATTGTTTTTAAGGTTGTATTCATCATGGACTGCTGAGGAGTCACACACTAGGACGAATAACTTGTTCACCGCCCCCCCCTTACCGTTCTCTATGGTTTTCCAGATGGTGTTAGTCAGTGGTGAATACAACCTTGAAAATAAAATCCCCATAAAACTACAAACTACACTGTAAATAAGAATACATATACATAATTTTTCTTGAAAATTGCATTTTATCATCGGCTGATGAAAGCAGAGACAGTATTGTTTCATTCGCATAATTCATAAAACACTTAATATCCAATATGAAAAATTCATTCTAAATATTTCTTCACTATATGATCTCCAAGTGAATGTTCCATCTAGATTTCAAAATTCTCCGCTTGAAATATTAATCTTGAGAAGTGCCTACCTACTTACCTACCAGAAGATAAACCTTTACTTCTTATTTGCAGAAGGAATTGATGACAACAAAAAAGCACTTGAAAATGAAATGGTTGATGTAAATTACTTGTAGTAACTCGGTGCTGCCTTAACTCAAGTATTTTTAAAGTTTACTATCCGAGTTTGAGTGGTTGTATGTAGTGCAAGAAGTAACTTTAATGTCCACTTCGACAACTGCTGAAGTTACTGATTAAACTTCAGTAGTACATGAGGAAACTACCTTTTTAGTGGAATTATAAAAAGTAATTAGTAGGGTGGTAGGGAGTGCAAACCATCGGATGGTTCAAGATGATTGATAGGATAGCTTGAATTAAGCCTTTTCATAGTGGTTACCCATCTGGTAAGGCTCGTCAACAATCTTGAGCATACTATTGCTGTCTGTTTCAGTGACCAGTATTCTGTGTTATTGATTAGTGAAGTCAAACACGTTGCCGATAGACTGTTGCGTCATCACGATAGCATCCTACCATCAAACACCGAATCAGTTGATTTGCAGGATTATATCACTTTAAATACTACTATTCACTTTATAACAGCGTGAATACAATCTGTCCGCTCGTAAGCACAAGGTGACATGATGATGTTAACTCATCAGTGACTTGTCATGGACGTAGTTCCATAAAACTGTGTGAGTTCAGCTTAACTTTGTGGTTGTGCATTGCATTTTCCACAACAGAACATCTATGGAATATCCGATCTTCAGTTTCTTTTGTGAATGGATTGTTGGTTCTACTTGACTCCTGTTTATCAGTGTCATGAAATTACATACTAAGGCAATTCTAAGGTAACTCTCTCTCTCTCTCTATGTGCTTGTCTATATGCACATACTTTGTTCATGGAACTGGTCATTTTTGATGACCGTTTCCATACAGTTTCTGGTTCTAGTACCATCGATTAACAGAAAGAGCGAAATTCAGAGAGCATCTGTGCAGTCAAGCATATTTACTAAACTTACTCAGATGATCATTTCTTTTGAGGTGAAATGTATGATTCATTGATTTGTTACTGGACACCAGCCAATTTCATGTTGTCTAGTCCTGAGTACTAACTGAATTCTATCGATCATTTTTGTAATATGGCTCAGCATTGGAGATAATGGGCAGAAAGCCGTGGTGGACCTAGATTTCGTACTTGTTGGCGCTCGTCCGCAAGGCCTATATGCATATCTATTCAACCAGCGATTCAGATAGTCAGCAGATAATTGTCTCATATTGGTTGCACTGAAGTTAGTGCTGATGATATCGTCTAGCAAGACGATGAAAGCTCCACGACTAAACAATACAGCTTAGAGAACACAATACAACCAAGATCATCTACCTGAGCTACAAATATTCTCCACCATTTCAATATAATCATCATGTTTAACAAACTTTAACTGTGCTTCTCTACTTACTTCCCTCATCAGCAGTTTTACTAAATTTTTTAACATTTTGCTGTCGATTTTTGAATTCTTATTTGAGCGTAATTAGTAACTGAATTAATATTTCTCATGTTACCCAATGCACTTGTCGATTTGAGCACTTCCTACAGTATCTAAGACGGATTCTGAAATGAACTACCCTAATGGATAATAAATCAATTAAATATTTTGAAAATTAACTCACATATAAGTTGACCAATGGAATCCCATATCTGTATGTTGGTGGTACAACATAATCCATATTGAACATATCTGTACTCAATAATGGATAAAATGCTCTTCCTAAGCCTTTCAAATTTGCTGCACGTTGACATGCAAATATTGATCCAGCATGTGCACCGGTTATACGATCACCATGCTTTAAATCACCACGTAATGCTTCATTTTGGGCAACTAAGTAAAGCTATCAAAATGAGAATGAATATATGAGCAGAGAAACAGAAGTAGACTAGTAAGCAAACAAAAAGGTTCATCAAAATTTTGTGTCAAGGTATAACTTCCTAGAAAGATATAGGTCAATATTGTTTGACTACTTTGTATTAGTAAGTAGTATGTTGATTTTACGTAGTTTTTAGTCATCATAATCGCTACCTATATTGTACAAGCTGCTGAGTTGTAATTGAAGTTGAGAAGTAGTGGATCAACTGTACTGCTTTCGCTTGGATCCACCGATTAATTAGAAAACAACTTACAACTGCCTAGTTCATAGGAGTGATTATTCAAGCATTCATCAGAACTGCCATCAGTTGGAGATCATTGAAAATTCATGATCAATGAAAAGATGTTTCTTCCTAGTATAGCACTCCTCAACAGTACACATCCATAACTTCATCAGAATATGAACTCAGACCTTCAGGTTTCACAGCTAACGGGTAAGCTAATAAGCGTGGTCGTAGATGTATACCTCTGAGGAGTCACATACTACGTGAAACCGCTGTCCAGTTCTCTCAGGTTTCAATCCTTTCCAACTGATGTCAGTCAGTGATGAGTACTACCTTAAATAATTAAATCACCATTAACGTTAAAATGGGTTATAGATCCCATTATTGAAAAGTAATCAAGAAACCAGTGTGGAGATCTACTTCACTCCACTCAGCATAAAGTGTGAACAATATCCACATTTCCAACACTAATGTCAGTCAGTCAAGTAAGTCAGTGATTCTATGTGATGGTTGAGAGATTTGGCTGCGCGTTACGAAAAGCATTTGTAACAAACTACACACATTGATGAACAACTGCCACCTACACTGACTCGTTACTGATGCTCAGATGGATTGCCAGAATAATAATAATAATAAGAAGAAGAATAAGCAAGAAGGAACTCTGGCTGGCTGGCGACGAACCAACGAAGTAGGAACCTATCGCTCAACAAATATGCAGAATGGACTTCGTACATCCAAGTCAAGTGGTGTGATTTAAGGTGAAGAAGATTTTTAATTAGAGGAGCTTCAAGGATCTATTTCTTAAATTCAAGGCAGTCAGTAGTAGTTATCAGATTCAATTTACTAAACAGGTCATAGAAGGACTGAGTATCCACTATGTACACATATGAAGCTGATGAAACTGGACATAGATGGTTAACGTATTACTACTCCAGTTATGCTCAAGGAAGTCAGGCAAATAATTTTATAAAATGCTGTTTTATACATACATACATACATACTACTACTACTACTAATGAGTAACATTTTGGTATTATTAACTCATGTTTTTAATATTGACACGATGATGTCAAAAAATGTCTGCAGATTCCTAATTTGACACACACACACACACATATACACAACAGAGATCAACGTAGGTAAGTGACGAACATATCTGATGAAATTCTAATCAAAGCAAGACGAAATAATCAGTAAGCAGCAATGTTATTGGAATTAGTTAACACCGCGATTATGGTAAACACATTTGCTGTTTGATCATTACGGAAAGTTGTAAAACAATATAATACACAGGATCTAGAGGCAGATAGACAGAAAACACTTATGCACACATACACACACATGATCAGGTAAAGTGTGGTAAACATATTTGGGTGGATAAAGATCACGCTGTTTATAATAGGCATATATGCACTCAGCTAGATATCAGTTAAAAAACAAGGATGTAATATATATGAGTGAAAATGGGTGGTGACTGAAGGATCGAAACCTATCACAACCCAGATTTTCACTTTAACTTCAATCATCACCCCGTATCAGTAATACAAATCTACAACATGGAGGCTTTCAGATAGTCACACTGATATATGAGTGAGCCTAAACGCCAATTTAACAACAAATGAAATGACCAGCTGATTTTTTATATTTTATGAAAATTCGCCTTCCCAGCAGAAACAAAGAAAGCTAGTTGGCTGTTCCAGTCTTTACTAGAGTGGTTGGTCTATATGTATATAGTTTTTCACCCGATTACCATTGAAAACCTGTAGGGCAGCAAACATCCCTCTTTCCTAATTCAGGACACCTCAACAGCGTTTACCCATTATCCCGTGGGGAACTGAGCCCAGGACGGTTAAGTTTTGTGGCAAGCAGGCTACCATCCAACTACTTGGTTGGAACCTAGTAGTTTTGATCGTTTATTCAACATCTACTAATTTGTAATGAAGAGTAACCAAGTTGGTAAGGAAAACGGGAACTATATGACTGAATGGTTAAGTGTTCACAATAAGAGTTGATATCTATGGGTTCGGTCAATCAATAGGTCATGAATGCAGATTCCTGAAGAGTTTTGAAAGAAATATCTTTTCAAAGATCCAAAACAATCTAAAATTTGAAATATCTTTTCATCCAGTTGCACATCACTTGAATACATATGCTTCAGATAAAATCTAAGCTGATGCATCCAAACACTGTTACACTGAGATGATCCAGTGAATATAAAATGTTTACCCTATGAATAATGAAGCGAAATTCTTAAGTTAACTTTCATTTCGAATTTTATGTTGTTTTTAAAGTTGCTTCATATGGAGTATTTACCATAGTTTGTGAGTAGTACATTCATGTTAGCCAAAAATAGTTCATATTAATGCTGACATATAAGATGCTTGAGATGAAAACCAGGTTATTGAATTGTGTGGTTGTTAGTTCGATATTCTTTAGCTAAATTATAAAAATACCTTAAAACTTCCTTTACTCTTTTAAGCTTTACTTGAGTAACCTGAGTCATTCACTTTGCATGACTGTATAGAAACTTTTGAAAGGCATATAGGTTGATTTCACCGGCGGGTCAATCACATAAACAGTTTCCATAACATTATAGTTGAGGTCAGAAGTAAACGAGTAAACTGAAAATCCCAATTATACTAAAGATGATAACTGGACTGTTACACAAACGTCATCCATGAGGATAGTTTTTTTTATTATTCAGAGTAGAAAAGTGAATATGGATCATTGAGTCAATAACCTATGAAGTACAGAATGATTTCAGTTATGATTTGTTGACGGTTATGTAGAATATTTAGGCAGGCTACTTTAATCCAATGAAATTACATATGTAATCGAAAAACACTAATCATTTAAATCAATATCCATCATCATCGTCATCATCATCATCATCAGCATCATCACCTGACATGATCAAAGTATGAATCTCACCTTTTTCCCTTTTATTACTGGATAGTATTGTGGTTCGAAGACAGGAGCTGGCGTCTGAATATCGAAAGAAATACGGTAAGTTAATCGTTCAATAAAAACAACAATATCAATTAAACCACTGTTGAATAGGAATGGTGACGTGTTGCTGAGGCCTTATGTTCCACTAGCATCCCAAGGGACAAATAATAATAATATTGATAATAATACTAATAATAGATGTTAAACTGAAAGTAAGCAAAGGTGACTAGTTTTTAATTGCCGTCGAGAGGCATATCAGTTAGTTTCAGTTAAAACTGAAAGTGGAACAGATTACTTAGTCTTATCATTGTAAAGACTTCAGATTGGTATTCATCAGGAACTGACATCGATCGGAGAACATCTGAAAAGCTTTAAGCACTGCATAATTGGCGGGGTTGTGGGTGCGCAAACTGAGGAGTCATATACTAGGACAAAAAAGCAGTTCAATGCTTCCAGGTTTCCAAAGGTTCTCTAAATTATATCAGTCTGAAGTCTATCAATAAATCCCTAAATGGGATTGTAAAGATTTGTTCGAAATTCAACTATGAAATTGATCCCACTGAAAAGTTGCTCTAATCTCAAGTTATTGTTTGTATTGTAAATCTTCAATTAGTTTATCTAGGGGTTTCCATCATTATTTTATGTGGTGAAGTAGACGGTACTTTGAGATTCAGTGCTAGTTTTCGTTTTAATTCTTGCATGAATATATGTGTATGAGAGTATGATTAACAAACTGTCAAAACCTGCTTGAATTAATGATTCTTCATGTATGCCCTTAAATATGATCTTATGTTTTTACTGGTTTAAATTTGCATTCATCATAGACTGATATTAGTTGGGGAACCACTTAAAGCCTAGGAACACTGGACAGTTGTTTCATTCTAGTATGGGGATCCTCAGCAGTACTCATCCATAACTCCTCCCCGTCAGGTTTGATGGCAAACGCGTTAACCATCCAGTCAGTTAGTCAGAGTTCAATGATCCACAGTTTTCTACTTCTGTCAAATCGCTATATAGCACAACTATTCAAATAGCATCCGCTTCACTTCTGACTGATTGACCCCACAGGTCACAGTTTCTCACTGAAACTTCGAAATATCCATCGCAACGAATTTTTCTTGTTCATGATATAGGACACTGCATACACTGCATATAACTTATTCACATTCTAGTCCAAAGTATATACGGGATTTGCATAGGCGAACGGACTTTTCTTCAGGTATGCATATTTATTAAGAACGTAACCTTTAGAGCATAACATTCTAGGAGTGAAGTATGTATTACGTCTATCAAAAATAATATCAGTAATAACTTTGTCTAAGTACGATATTCTTGTCTGTTTCTTAATGACAATGTCTCTCGTTAGTGAACTAAGCAGTTGGACATTGTGATTCCTACCAGGCTTATTGAAGTCCTTGGAGAGGTGAGTTAATGATTTTCTCAACCATTGTTGTATTTCTGCAATAATAGTTAGCAGAAAATGCACTTTTTTAAAAATTCAGTTTAAAGTTTTCACTTGAATTCAACTTGATTTATATCTTTCTTCCCCAAGATAATTCATGTCTTGAAAGCTGAGAACGCTGTCCAATAACCTGCTGAATTATCTCAGGAACTTGTTATTCAGAGAAGGTAACACATTTGTCTGGCTGGATATTTACTTCATAAACAATCAGGAGCCCGAGTGGTATATATACACACACACACAGAAAGAAGGGGATAAGTGAGGACAATGATGACTTCTAATGCCTTTAGTCTTAAGAGAGATAATGTTTTCATTTCAACCAGTCCATATACACTTGTGTTGACGATCATATGAATAAAATGTTCAATTCACACATTGTCTAGTCCAATTCGACTATCACAAAACACATTTTCGTCAATTTTCAAGTATTTTCACGAATTGATCAGTGGAATATGTAAAATAAAAATGTCATATGATCATTTCATTAAACAGTAGGATATTTAAAAAGTTCTCTCTGTCGGTGAAAAAATGACTGACTGACTGACTGACTGATGTAGCCTAAGTTTTAAAGAAACATTGGAGGATTAGATATGAAACTTTGGGGTATCTAATCGATTAGCATCTCTTTACCTTATGCATACTGCACTGTTTCGATTTACAGTCATCCAGGTAATTCATTCTTAAAACGGTTAAAACACAGTAGTCATAGTAACAATTGTTTTTTTATTATATGATATCGTCGTTGATTGGACAGAACTGATCAGTCTCTATTAGCATATGGGCTCCTGTGCGGATGCCTCGATATTACCAGTGTTGTAATTATGTTAATGATAGATCGTGGCTAGCAGTGGAATCCAGGATGCGTATTTCGTTCTATTTGGGACTCATCAGCTGGATTATACTAAAAACTATACTCGTCGCACAAGAAATGGCTATCGTGGCTCGGTGGTGTAGTGGAGAGATCGCTCCCGAGTCCGAATCCAGGTGGGAACAACGTCATTCACTGGGAAGCAGGTACATCTAGCTGACGAGTCCCAAATAAGACGAAACGCGCATCCTGGATTTCACTGCTAGCCACAATCCATCATTAAGAGTAAGTATTGTTGTCAAACCATTGTCACTTAGTGAAAATGAAAGGAAATATTGATTACAAAGAGATTTATCAATAATCACTTACAGGTTTTGGGATAGGCAAATTAACTGCATCTGCCTTAGAAAGCTGCAAAAGTAAGTAAATAAATACGCATATAAATAATAAGGGATTGGAAACTAAGATTATTTTTGATTTTTTACAATTTCTAGGCGACAATAAGCATAAAGTTAACAGGTTTTTCTATTCTCTCCTAGAAACTGGTAACTATGCCTATGATAGTATATAACGAAAGTGGAAGAAATGATTTTCATTGTTCTCTAGAATGTGTCATTCATGTTGATCATCTACTAAGTTCCTTTAATATATGAGACGGGAAATCGGTACAAAAAATAAACTTGTTAAGTATTTTAAACTTTCTGATAAAAAGTATCAGGTAGATTTAGAAAACATCATAGTGATCAATAGGTGAACTGGTAACGGCAGTTTTATGCATGAAAAATCAAGGACAACAGGTAACAATATCACAACAAGGTTCCAATAACCTTGGTTGTTGTGAGGATAAATAAATACTCAACGATAACATTAAGTGATGGTTGTGTTCTTTCATGGACTGACAGAAGTTCAACCATTGGATTCCGACCCAACGGCTCGCTGGTAATGTGTTGGCTGTGGAATCTGAATGTCTCGGGGTTGGATCCCTGGTGCAATGGGTTGGAGTGATGAGTGCGCAGTGGTGAGGACAAAACAGTAGTCTAGTGCTGCCAGGTTTCCAATGTTTCTCCATCTGATGTCAATCCATGATGAATATGAACTTGAAAAATCACTAGATCTTTACAAACCTCCCTCCATCTCCTCCATCTCACCCTCACCTCACCTCGCCTCACCTCACCTCACCTCACCTCACCTCGCCTCACCTCACCTCACCTCACCTCACCTCATCTCGGACACCCAACTCGTCGTCTCCCATCTGGCTTCTACTCCAGCAACTGGCCTGACCTAGTACATGATGTCCCCAATCGGCCTTCTCACTGAATGCCCAATCCATATACACTTCTTCACTTCTGCATATTAGTTGGGTGATAGGTTCCTACTTCGTTGGTTCGTTGCCTGCTAGCCTGCCTGCCTGCCAGTCAGTCAGCCAGCCAGTCAGCCACAGTTCCTTCTTGCTTATTCTTCTTATTATTATTCTGGCAATCCATCTGAATTTCAGTAATGAGCCAGTGTAGGTGGCAGTTGTTCATCAATGTGTGTGGTTTGTTACAAATGCTCTTCGTAACGCGCCGCCAAATCTCTCAACCATCACATAGAAGCACTGATTTACTTGACTTGACTGAATTAGTGTTGGAAATGTGGATATTGTTCACGCTTTATGCTGAGTGGAGTGAAGCAGATCTCCACACTGGTTTCAGGTTAGTGAACGCCTTCTACTTTCTGTACCTAACTATTATACTAAAAGTATAGGGGGTAATTGTTCCTGAGCAATGATTTAGTTCAACAAGTATATACCATTGGAAAGTCAGACAATGATATGAAACGATCTTGAATATTGGATGGACTAAACCTTTTCTGTATTAAAAAAAATTATTTTGTATTGTTTATGTCTTGATTTTATGGTGAAGTGGAATGCAGGATATGCGTTTCCCTTGATTCTACTTGCCTTTGAATAACCATATTGTTCTATCTTGATAGTTAATAACTTTGACTGATCTTATTTGAATTTAAAACGCCCAAATTTCACTATTTACTTTAGGATCAAGTAAAGTTGTGTAGGAAGTGTTATTAAGATAAACCAGTAGGTGCGTAAATGGACAGATTTCTTACAATTATGAGTTATCAATCATTCTTAGCACATTATCATTTGATAATGGGATTCATGATGCGATTTCAGTTATTTCGGAATTTCAGATGGATATCTTGATGAACATAAGAATAGTAAAGATTGGCATGGTGGTAGCTGGTTAGGGCTCATCAGCAGCATGTATCTGTACTCTAAGAAGTAATGTTGTTCCTACCCACAGTTGAACCCAGTACTGTTCATCTCAAAAGCCGAAGCGTCACCCACTAGGTCAATGGGGCACGAGAGTCACCTCTTATACAAAGGGTATCAGTTATTACTATTTATTGATATACTTGTAATTCTCCGTTGTTATACTGGATTGAATTGTTAGATTGGCATATGGCCCCCTATGTGAATGCCTCGACACTGCCTGAATATTAATTATGATAATTTACTTGATTGTGGTTAGCATAGGAATCCAGGATGCATGTGTCGTCTTACTTGGGACTCATTGGCCAGCTGGATGTACCTGCTTCCCAGTGAGGAGTGATGTTGTTTCGACTGAGACTCGAACCTCTCTCCCATCACTCCATATGATGAGTCCCAAATATAAGATGAAACACTCGTCCTGGATTCCTCTGCTAGCCACAATCAAGTAAATTATTATAATTAATATTCGGAAAATATTGAGGCATCCACATATGAGCTCATATGCCAATGGAGGTTGAACAATTCGATTCAGTAAGACAACGGAGAACTAAAAGCATATCAACAAATCGTAGAAAGTAAAGTTATGAGGAAATGAAAAAAATTATATTTTTCGGGAGAATGGATCGAAAAGATATCGCTCTATGTCATAACTATCAAATTTGATCTTGTGTTAGATCAGTAAATACAGTATAATTGTTTCTTCTGAAAAAAAGATGCCATGATAATTGTGATTCTTGTAACCAATGCACCTATGCATTTCTTATTGATGAATAAAACATAATGGGTTATACCTTTGCAATCTTTTGTCCCTTGAAGTATAAATATTTCCATGTTCGTATGAGAATTGGTGACTAGCTTCGAGAAGTATTCCCGAAGTTCCAATGAGAAGTCGTGACCGATGGAGTCAAAGCCTGATGGCCATGAGGACAGATACTCAGCGATGACATTGGGTGGCGGTTGCGCTATATCCTGAGCTAACAGAAGTTGGGAATATGTAGCATTGGATTGTGACCCAGTGGCTAGCTCAATGGTAACGCGCTGGCCGCGGAACCTGAAGGTGGCGGGTTCGATCATTGGTGGGTGGGGTCGTGGGTGCGCACTGCTGAAGAGTCCCATACAAGTCGGACGAAACAGCTGTCCAGTGCTCCCAGGTTTCCTTTGTTCCTCCAACTCATGTCAGTCTACGATGAATAACAACTTGAAATAATTCCAAATCTCCACAACTCCCTCAGAATCTTTTGAGAATTGTTCTTATTGAACGACTCATTGGTATTCTTGAGCAGATTCTCTACATAAGTATGTTATGACTGTCAGTCAGCTACAGGTTTTGTTTCACTTCAAAATAGTTTTTATCATAAACCAATAGAAGCTGTAAAACCAAATAGCTGAAAGTTACCCTTTCATTTGAGCATAAAACTTATTAGCTGTGCTAAATGACAAGTTTATATGAGGCTAAGTTGAACATTTGTAGGTTTCGAGAACCATCCAGTTATCAGTCGGCCATTAAGTTAGAATGAGTTAGTCTATATTTCTAACTCTTATCAATTCCGCATCGAATCAAATCTAATGCACTCAATAACTTGTTGCACATTCATGCAATAGACAATTAGCCATACTTATTGTGTGAGGGCTGATGATACTACCTCACTGCAAAGCCTAGGTAGGTGGGACGGGACTTTAATCAGTGAAAGTCATCTCCCCACACTAATGAGCCATAGCTCGGTTCGGGATCGATAATGAACATGAGTGTGTGTGTGGATGTGTGTCTAGAGCTCCGAACTAGACAGAGATATTATCACAGTGTTTACCGCTTTAACGGGTTCTTTCACTGACATTGGTTCATCATAAGAGCTATCTCGAAATAATTAGTCTAAACCAATCTGAAATGATGTAGAGTGAATAGACCAGAAAAATAAGTGAAATATTCATCTATTATAGTAATGATGGATAATGGCTAACAGTGGAATCCAGTAAATATCACATTCATCTGTTATTGTTAGAATTTGTACAGAGAATAAATATGATTATGATTTGAAGATTTTCATCTGACTATCTGTAATAGCAGAACAGGCTGGCTTCACGAAGTACAAGTCATGTGCTCATCAAATTGCGTCGCTACACTACTCCACGCTACGCATCATCATAGAACAGAGTATAGAATGACAGTCAAATCAACTCATCTCAACTCAACTCAACTCAACTCTACCTCAACTTCATCGACTTCGGAAAGACCTACAACAGCGTCGACCGACAAGTAATTTGGCAGTTGCTTCAATACTACGAAATACCACAAACCTTTATCAATCTCATTCAACAACTAACTATATGAAGACACGACACACCAAGTAATTCACAATGGGAAGCTGAGTGATGACTTTGAATTGAAGACAGGGAGGAGTGAGACAAGGCTGTCTACTATCACGGATGATCTTGCTGATTGTGGTCGAGTGGAGTGGATGATGCATGAGACAAGTGTGAGGAGTGAGGTGAGGGGAGGCGAGGCGAGGCAGGACAGAGCAGAGCAGAGCAGCGAAGATGGGACTTCCTTCAGGTGAAGGTAGAGAGGAGGGAGGTGATGAAGATACCCAACCAACACCAACACCAACACCACACCACCAACAACAACGACAAGTACCAATCACCATGAACAGGAGAAACTTGAATGAAGTAGCCTCTTTCACCTATCTAGGCAGCGCTGCCTGAATTACAGGCGGCACAGACGATGACGTCAAAGCAGTCAGGATCGGAAAGCCAGCAAGATAGGCACTCAGTAATCTGAAACCAGTGTGGAGATCTACTTCACTCCACTCAGCATAGAGTGTGAACAATATCCACATTTCCAACACTAATTCAGTCAAGTCAAGTAAATCAGTGCTTCTATGTGATGGTTGAGAGATTTGGCGGTGCGTTACGAAAAGCATTTGCAACAAACTACACACATTGATGAACAACTGCCACCTACACTGGCTCATTACTGAAGCTCAGATGGATTGCCAGAATAATAATAATAATAAGCAAGAAGTAACTGTGGCTGACTGGCTGCCTGACTGGCTGCCTGACTGGCAGGCAGGCTAGCAGGCAACGAACCAACGAAGTAGGAACCTATCACCCAACTGATATGCAGAAGTGAAGAAGTGTATATGGATTGGGCATTCAGTGAGAAGGTCGATTGGGGACATCATGTACCAAGTCAGGCCAGTTGCTGGAGTGGAATCCAGATGGGAAACGACGAGTTGGGTGTCCGAGATGAGATGAGGTGAGGTGAGGTGAGGTGAGGTGATGAGGTGAGGTGAGGTGAGGTGAGGGTGAGATGGAGGAGATGGTGTGAGGAGGAGATGAGAGGTTGTGGGCTGTTGTGGATCCAGGTTGTAAATATTGCAGAGAAGAGAGTGTAATGGAGACGTGCTAGTGATTCCGTATGTTCCATTGGGAATCCAAGGGACAAATAATAATAATCTGAAATAGTAGTAGTTTTTTGTTGTCTAGTATTCATACGGGGTGATGATTGAAGGTGAAATGAAAATTTGATCCGCGACTGGATTCTAACCAGCGACTTCAGATTTTCGGGCCAACGATGTACCAACTGACCTACGAGGTGCAATTCTTCATCAGATTTTCTAGTTCACTGCAATCATCAAGGCTTATGCCTGACCACCATGTGAATTTATGATGCATTACTACCACTTGGTCGTACTCACACTGGCTGACTAGTCACGACTTCTCATCCCAATCCAAATGTAACTGAATTAGAGAGGAGGAGGAGCATCATTTGACTATCTGAATGAGGTAGTCGCGGTTTGACAGACTAGTAGTTAAACTGGATAGTGAAAATTTGGACCGTGGCCGAATATCAATGAGTGAACACCGGATTTCCAGCCCAATGCTCTGTCAACTGAAGATTTAGTAGCTTATCCACTTGATTACGAGGTAAGAAGTATAGACTAAACATTTATTTATTTGATGATTCTAATTTTGGTATAATTAATTTATGAATAAGGAAGAACTTATTTGAATCAATTTTTCTTCACTCAGCAGGAGTTGTACACTGTTGAGAGTGACAGATAGAAAGATAAAAATTGATAATAAGATCCTAGAATTATTGAATTTATGGATTATTATAGAGTAAGGAATGTATTACTGCTATACTGATTATCGTATGAATTATAAGTAGTATTAAAATTTCCAAATCATTTTTCGTCAATTATGGAAACAACTTTCATCTTTTCAGATTTATTCTATCTATTCTAATGTGTATAAAGAATGTTAAGAATGAAACTATGCCGTCTTGATTGATTAATGAAACTTTTACCGGAAAAAAAATCATTATAGATGTTGACAAGAAGATGGATATTTTTAAAATGAACAAATGAATGGTGGTAGTAATTGCTATGTGAAAAACCCAACTCAGATGTATAACATGCTTATTGGAAATAATCAAAAAGGTGAAGTACAGTTTCACTCGAATCATAAATTGCTCATTTTGAAAGTGTCTATGAAACTCTTGAAGAACTATTGATCATTGGAAAGTACAGAGTTACCTTGGTCACAGGTTGAAGTGTTAACTCTGAGTTATCTTAACGCTAACTGATTGCCTACAAAACACATTCATAATATTAGCTAGTACTCTTTGACAGAGTTTAGGAGGGATTTTTATTCTTTTCCATATATATCAGCAGTAAAACTTTCATTGTGAAATATAGATGATTTAACTGCAAACTAATGTAAAAGGGAAGTGAGTGAACAATCGTCATTGCTCATAAACTTCCTGCTTTCATTTCATGGAAAGCCTTTGAACTGTTGACTAACTAATAATTAAATAATGTTATAAATTAGTAGCTATATATGGAGTCATATATTAGGCAATGAGATAAAATTACTGTTTGAGATTTCCCATAGTTGATTGGACCGAATTGATCGGTCTCTATTGGGATATAGGCTTCTGCCCGGATTTCTTGATATTGCCTGTCGCTTTAGTTTGGTAGTAATGATGAATAGTGACTAGCAGTAGGATCTTGGAATTGTATTTCGCCCTCCTCGGGGCTCGTCAGCTGAATGTGCCCGGAAGAATAAATTGCAAACACATCCAGCTGACGAGTCCCAAAAAGGACGAAATATAATTCCTAGATCCTACTGCTAGCCACTATTCATCCTTACTACAAAACTGAAGCAACAGGCAATATCAAGGAATCCGAGCAGAAGCCTATATCCCAATAGAGACCGATCAATTGGGTCCAATCAACTATGGGAAATCTCAAACAGTAATTTTATCTCATTGCCTAATATATGAATTCATATTTGGTGCATTCTGTTTGTTACACAGTACCAACGTCACACACTGAACATAACTGAGATATGTCACTTGTTTATGGATTGGGGTGAATGCAAGTTTAGGAAAAATGAAATTGGCCTACTCCTTTTTCTCTCCTATCGGAATAAAGGTTGGTAAATTAAATATTGTACTTATTATTTGTTTGGTACTGGTTAGCAATGCAATCCAGGATGCTTGTTTTCTCCTGTTTGGGACTCGTCAGCTGAATATACTTGCATCTCGATGAGTGCTGGCGTTCTCATAAAAACACGAACCTAGAATCCATCACTTCAGATGGCACAGCCCTATCCAAGTCACAAGATCCAGCCAGTTATTGTACAACAGGTATCACTTATTATATTATCTGTTGTTATATCTAGGTTACCAGTCCAGTGCTCTACCAACTGAGCTACGAAGTCATATGACAGTCAGGGAACCAGTGACACACGGGTCGTTGGTTAGAATCCTTCTGTGGCCCAGATTTTAGTTTCATCCTCAATCATCATCCAGTATCGATAAGAGTCTGCCGAATGACAGCTATTTCAAATAGTCAAACCCATGCATACATTTATATATGTTCACCAAAACTTGGCATACTTTTCAATGATAAGTTTCGATAGGATTTTTTGCCAATTAACTCCAAACGGATCAATATACACCGTGCTGGTGACCATTCTAACTTGGTGGCCATATTGCAAAATGATTGATAGAGCTCCGTCTGCACTCAGGACTAGACGACAAAAAATTGATCGCTCTCCAGTGACTAGTCAACGTAATTCCTACTATATTTACATTGGAAAATATGGTTAAAATTTTGAATACTTACTAGTGAAATACCGTTGAACTATGTCGCATTACTAACCTCACCTGGTTAACTAGTTCACTAGTTACTAGCTGGTCCTAAGCCCCGGTAAAGAGGGAAGGTTGGGCATACCGCTAGCAACGCTAACCCGTAAAACAAATCTAACCGCTAAACATACTTCAAAGCACAAACAAAATATAAAAAATCAAAAAAAAATTATTCCTCGCTGGATGATTACAGCTGAAAGCCTTCAAGGAAGTTGGTGATAGACCAAATTCCAAGTACAACACTCGGAAACTGAAGGACGAAACTACAAAGGAAATCTTGACGTCAGTCATCAAGGCAAAATGGAAGACATTGAGCAGCATCCCTGAAGAAACCTGTGTGGAAGAACACTGGAAAACTTTGAAAGAGATGTGGAAAGAAACCTGCATAACCGTATTAGGAAGGAAAAAGAAAGAAGACAAAGAGTGGAATGGATCTCGATGGACACATGGAAGCTGATAGAGAAGGGAGAGGAGGATGGTGAAGCAGGAGATAAACCAGTGCAAGGATGCTCAACGACAAGAAGAACTGAGCACAATGTATAAAACACTGAACTGGACAAAGAAGTGAAGAAGAGTGCGTGCAAAGACAAAAGACACTTCTGCGAAACACTGGCAAGTGAAGCAGAACAGGCTGCAGGTAGGAGAGATAGAGACCTGACAACATTGTATCAAATAACGAGGTTACTATGTGGGAAGAGATCAACGCAGACGAAACCAATAAAAGATGATGACGGAAATTTAATTACGAAAGAAGAGAAACAGAGGAAACAATGGGCAGACCACTTCAAGAAGCTCTTGAATCGACCACCACATGCACTTCGTCCAGAAATACCACCTGCAGCCGCTGAATTACAAGTGAACATAAATCCTCCAACAAAAATGGAAGTCCTGAACGCCATAAAGCTACTGAAATGTGGGAAAGCAGCAGGACCAGATGGAATCCCACAAAGGAAGCACTGAGAGCAGATGCAGAGACAACAGAGGACACGTTCACACCACTAATGCACAAGGTCTGGAAGGAAGGGAAGATACCTACAGATTGGAAGAAGGGTTACCTTGTCAAACTCCAAAACAAGGGAGACCTCAGTGTTTGCAAGAATTGGCGAGGAATCAATCTCCTGTCCACCCAATGCAAGCAAAATATTATGCCACATCATACTGGAGAGAGTGAAGGATGTACTGGATTCAAAACTTTGACCAGGACAGCCTGACTCGAATCAACAAGTACAAATCATGTGCTCATCAAATTGCGTCGCTACACTACTCCACGCTACGCATCATCATAGAACAGAGTATAGAATGACAGTCAAATCAACTCATCTCAACTCAACTCAACTCAACTCTACCTCAACTTCATCGACTTCGGAAAGACCTACAACAGCGTCGACCGACAAGTAATTTGGCAGTTGCTTCAATACTACGAAATACCACAAACCTTTATCAATCTCATTCAACAACTAACTATATGAAGACACGACACACCAAGTAATTCACAATGGGAAGCTGAGTGATGACTTTGAATCGAAGACAGGGAGGAGTGAGACAAGGCTGTCTACTATCACGGATGATCTTGCTGATTGTGGTCGAGTGGAGTGGATGATGCATGAGACAAGTGTGAGGAGTGAGGGGAGAGGAGGGGAGGGGAGGGTAGGGGAGGGAGGTGGATAGGGTGGCTGGAGTGGGGAGAAGATCCTGGTAGATTTGGATTTGGTGCATGATGACTTGTGTGTAATGTGTTGTGGCACAAACTTGAAGATCTACAAGTGAAAACTAAGAAGTTGAGAGAAGAGGTGAGGTGAGGTGAGGTAGGGCAGTGAAGAAGGGACTTCCTTCAGGTGAAGGTAGAGAGGAGGGAGGTGATGAAGATACCCAACCAACACCAGCACCAACACAATCACCACCACCACCAACAACAACAACGATAAGTACCAATCACCATGAACAGGAGAAACTTGAATGAAGTAGCCTCTTTCACCTATCTAGGCAGAGCTGCCTGAATTACAAGCGGCAGCCTCTTTCACTTATCTACGCTGGGCAGCATCGTTTCAACTTCAGACGGTGGCAGCACAGGCACAGACGATGACGTCATAGCAGTCAGGATCGAAAAGTCAGCAAGATAGGCATTCATTAATCTGAAACCAGTGTGGAGATCTACTTCACTCCACCCAGCATAGAATGTGAACAATATCCACATTTCCAACACTAATTCAGTCAGTCAGGTAAGTCAGTGCTTCTATGTGATGGTTGAGAGATTTGGCGGTGCGTTACGAAAAGCATTTGTAACAAACTACACACATTGATGAACAACTGCCACCTACACTGGCTCATTACTGAAGCTCAGATGGATTGCCAGAATAATAATAATAATAATAAGAAGAAGAAGAATAAGCAAGAAGGAACTGTGGCTGGCTGACTGACTGACTGGCTGGCTGACTGCCTGACTGGCAGGCAGGCTAGCAGGCAACGAACCAACGAAGTAGGAACCTATCACTCAACAAATATGCAGGAGTGAAGAAGTGTATATGGATTGGGCATTCAGTGAGGAGGTCGATTGGGGACATCATGTACCAAGTCAGGCCAATCGCTCGAGTGGAACCCAGATGGGAGACGACGAGTTGGGTGTCCGAGATGAGATGAGGTGAGGTGAGGTGAGGTGATGGTGAGATTGAGGAGATGGTGTGAGGAGGAGATGAGAGGTTGTGGGCTGTTGTGAATCCAGGTTGGAAATATTGCAAAGAAGGGAGTGTAGTGGAGACGTGTTAGGAAGGCCCAATGTTACATTGGGAACCCAACAGACAAATAATTAATAATAACAATGTCGCATTACTAAGCTACTTTAATAACGAAGTGAAATCAGGTAGTGTACTTCACTATGTTTTGTGGATATCAGTTAGCCTACTTGACATTTATAACTTCAATGAGTTATTATTTGAGAACATACCATCAATATGCGATTGAGGTGATCAACTTAGTAGAATGACAGCTGGCAGGAAACCATGAAACTCTCCATGATTAGTAGACTTTGAGAGCATGAGCACTTTATGACTTGTTTATGTATCCTGCTCAGAACTATATAGAGGAAGTTATCTCTCTTATGATTCAATGAGGTCAACTTTTATTGAATCAGTGAATGATGACGGTTTGAATTTAGATAAGAATTCAGTTGTTCATAATACACAATTGGGCTACCTTATTGAACACAAGTAACCACAATTTTTTCGTTCAGATTTTTCTGTTGCTTGTATCATATTATCGAACACTGAATTCTTCTAAAAATACAGTATAGTTAGTGGAATGAATATACAAGTGTTGATCATAGGATAATTAACGTATTCTAAAAGATGTCACTATTGAGAAGTACAATAAAATCATCTGATGGTTAAATGACTACTCATGGTCTATTAGAAGAGTATCAAGAGTGACTGAAGGTAGCTCAGGAGAACGAACGCTATGTATGGTAAACAGAATTTACCAGTACTATAGTCTTGGTTTACTCTTCATTATGATTCTCGGTGGCTTACGCTAGAAGGATTCGTTGATGACATCGAATCGGTTTGAAAGTTGATTATCCAATTATTTCAGTCATTTACTGTAACTTCATGCATCTAAAATGATGATAATGAAGATGATGAGTTGAATAGTGTCCGATGGCAATGAGCAATGGATATAAGTAGTTTTTTGTTGAGAGGGTGGCAGGAATCATAGGGATTTACCAACAATGGGTAAGGTTTCTGCCAAGAGCAACGCAAGAGATAACGCAGGCGTATAAAAGTGGATGCTGTTGTTAAGAATGTATGAAGAGCAGATCAAGAGCAAATCAAGAGAGGAAAAGAAGAGGAAACCAAGCACATTTGCAAATGACTGGGTTAGTGCAAGGTGTACTATATCTAGCGACTACCGTTCCAATGGTTGTCTGCCAACCGTGTTTTTTTGAGTAGTTGGTATTTAGATTCACAGTTCAACAGAAATATCAGAAAATTGCTGCTCAAGTATAACCAACTAATTGATTCAAAATGTTATAAACTGCTCAACTCAGTTTATACTGTTAATCACTTACAAACACCAAAGGAATGTAGATCACCAATGGTATCTGAACATTTTATGGACAAATGGATAAAATCAACGTAGAAACTCGCACATAAGTGTGTCTGTTTACGTTAGTAAACCTCACAACAATAGTAGATAAAGTTGTATGAGAGAATAAATAATTCGAAGACAAATGTTAGAGAAAATGTTCAAGCTTTAGAAGACATCAATAAGGGATTACATCGACTATATTGTGGTCGATTTTCAGGCATATCACCAACAATCCTCAACCACTGATTCATATCGTCTGGCGGATCCCAGCCAGGTAGTATACACGTTCTCACACACTTCAGACCAACAGCCAAGGACTTCATCGTCTGATGGCACGTCTTGGTCCTGCCATCTTAAACTCTCTTCCATCCTAATCCAACTTCCACCAGTACGGTATGTCGACATAGACGGTGGTTTGGCATGTGCTGTATGTGTCTAAGCCATCTCAGTCGACTAAGGTTCACAACCTCATCGATCGACTTGTTTGTCTTGATTAGTATCGTTTACCTGACCTCAATATTGCTAACATGGTGATTTCACTAAAAGTGAGTGATGCTATGACGACACCTGAAACTGGAAACCTCTAACCACTTCATATCTTCTATATTTAACGACCATGCCTCACAGCTGTATAACAGGACAGAATCGACTGCAGTGCAGTACACTCGTTCTTTGATAGATAGTTTGATATCTCGTCAGTCGGCGCTACAGATGATGCAAGTTGGCAAATGCCGAACAGACCTTCCGTATTCAAGCTGAAATGTCGTCAGCAGCCAGTCCGCTCGAGGTGATGCAACTCCTCAAGTAAGTGAAGTGGTCAATGTATTCCACCACTTCACTCCCTATCCTTAAACTAGGAATAGTTATAAACCAATCCTGGAGCACTATCTTGAATTTGAGAGGTGGGAAACATACTCAGATTTCTGTTTAACGCTTTCAGAAGACCCTGTATTTTGTCAAGGTCTTCCCCTAGCAGGACGCTATTGTCTGTACACTCCAAGTCAACCAGATAATATCCAGGGAGTAGATCAATCCCTCTGAAGTTAAACGTAACTAAAGTTATGTACATTAGTAAGTTTATTACGGGATGGTGCATGGATAGATGCAAAACGTTCGAATATGATAAGTCAATCACACAATCATTGTTGTCCCTAGTGGTTCATAATCAGAAACCAGAATACTGTTGTTACACTGACCATTATCGCATAAATGACTTCAAACAAGTGGTGGAACACTGGTCATAGCACCTGCGATAACATCGGTTAGCAGACCGATATATGGTCTGAATAGAGGTAATGGTTGAATTCAACTGTCAACCTGAGTTATGCTGAAATTTACTCTGATGGTCTCTCCATAAACTACTAAAGTTTAAATTACATGCAAAGAGATCAAATTTTGTGTTGTAGAAAAACAAGACAAAATTAAAGTGAAGTAAAGGAAATTACCAAGTTTATTATGCGCCATGTATTAGTTTGTTCCACTGTCTTCAAGTAGAATGTATCTGCTTGTTTGATATAAACCATAGTACCAATTGGGAAAGCATGTGATACTTTGCTCAAATCCCCTTCAGTCTCCAATACCATTGCCTTTTATGGAAAAAGAAATTGAAAAAATGAACAAGCATCAATGACAAATAGATGTAAAGGTTAAACACTCACTGCAAATAAACATAGTTAGTTTTATTCTTGACTTCAAGTTCGCATTCATTATGGAGTGACATCAGTTGGAGGGACATTGAAAACTAGGGATCGAACCCAGTGACTCAATGGTAACCTGCTGGTCACGAAACTTGAAGGTCCTGGGTTCTATACCTGACTGGTCCGGGTCATGGGTGAACACTGTTGAGGAGTCTTAAGCTAGGGAGAAACAGCTGTCCAGTGCTCCCAGGTTTCCAATGTTCCTCCAACTGATGTCCGTTTACGATGAATATCAACCTGAAATCAATACAAAAATCCCCACAACTCCCCAACTTGAATTGATGTAGTACTCATTCGTGACTAGCTTCGAGAAGTGATTCCTGAAGCTCTGATGAGAAGCCATGACTACTGGGGCAAACCTGATGGATGTGAGGACAAATACTTGACGAAGGCAGTCGGTGATGGTACCGCTATGTCGTGAACTGACGGAAGTTGGAGATATGAACTGTTGGGTTCCAAACCATTGGCTCAATCGTGACGTGCTAGCTGTGGGACCTGAATGTCCTGGGTCCGACCCCTGTCGAGTAGGTGAGTAGTCCCATACTAGGACGAAATCGATAAAAAATATCTCCAAAAATCTTAAAATGAATACTTTTGTTCTTTTAATCGGTGCAAGTAATCCTATCAGAGAGTTTCCAGAGGGTGATTGTACTTCTTTTGCCTTTGGGACAGAATATTAGTTTGTATCTACTCACTGTAAGGTTTTAAGTACTTCTACGTGGCAGTATGGTGTTGCCAAGATGTCAATGAAACTACTCACCGAAGACATTATCTGATGTCTCAGAGAAAAAGATTGAAATACGTATTCAGTCATTGATTTGATCTGGTTCACCTGCTTAATACTGTGACTGATGTCTGTGTACTTATTTCATTCAGTTGTATAGTTTGATGTGCCAATGGTAAGAAAATAAGATGTCTGTGTGCTGCAAAGTATATATAGAAAATCGACGTCCAAGGCACAGTTTACACACTTTTGCAGCTTCGTTCCAATGAAGTACTAAAGCAGTATAATCAAGCGCTTGGTATTTACAGTAAGATTGATTTCTTATAAAGGATATGTGGAAAAAGAACTACTGTGTATCCGTGATATTCTAAGTGAAAATGGATATTTGGAAAAGTTCATCAAAGCTAAAATCATTACAGTGGTCTTAAACGAGAAATGATGATAGTGGAGAAGGACTATTTGTTTCTAAGTTTACAATTCAAGGAAGAGGTCCTGGGTGACATCTTATCACGACACCTAGGTAGAGCAGTTAATAGGATGTTTTATGCAGGCCAGCTGTGCATATCTTCCAGTAGTTGGCCAATCCTAATCTCAGTTCATCATCCTGCATATATGAATCTAACTGTTCCTGTGGAACAAGTTATATAGGACGTACGATTAGGCTGATGCGTCTTTAGATACAAAGCTATTTAGCGGCTTGGTTTACAAAAAGGTGACGTGAAAGTGGTGAAAAATTTCATCCTATGGCACCTCGGGCATCTTACAGTTGTTAATAAAGCTTTCAGTGTCATAAATCGCATTCCAAAAACTATACCATGTGTAACTCATCTACACCTGCTCAACATAGCCGAGACGGTCACAATAAGACTGATCGAATATGAACTGATAATTCAGAAACATCATGTTGAAACGTTACTTCTCCCTTGGCTCTGAAATAAAACTAAAACTCACTCCTGTCTTCTTTATTTTTTGTCTTTTCTCTTACCATCACATTCTTCATTTCTACATAAATATATATTTCAAGTTGTTATTAATTGTAGACTGACATCAGTTGAAGGAACAAAGGAAACCTGGCAATCAGGCAAAGCCTGATGGTCGTGAGGACAGTTACTCAACAATGAGATTGGGTGGCAGTTGAACTATATCGTGAGCTATCAGAACTTGAAAATAGGGACCATCGGATTCTGACCCAGTGGCTAGCTCAATTGTAACGTGCCGGCCACGGGACTTGAAAGTCACGGGCCTGATCCCTGGCGGGGTCATAGGTGTGCACTACTGAGGAGTCCCATACTAGGATGAAGCAGCTGTCCAATGCTCCCAGGTTTCCTTTTTTCCTCCAACTGATGTCGGTCTACGATGAATAACAACTTGAAATATTTCCAAATCCTCACAACTACCTCGAAATTCAATATATATATATATATATATATATATATATATATATATATATATATATATATATATATATATATATATATATATATATATATAATCCTTATATTGACTAATTAGAAAAAGAAAAATCGATTTCTTTACAGTCCTTAAATCTCACTCTATTTTGAGAATGTATTTGTCCCTAACTTGGCTTGATTCCACGCTGTACAAATGCATTTCATAATTGTAGAACGTGAAAATAATTTATTGCAATGTTCTTCATTCAAATTGTTACTTTCTATTAATATTTTCATATTTCAATATCAAGGGGATCATGTGCTTTTGTTTTTGAATGAACTGAAGCCTAGCCTTTGTATGAAAATGAAATTGGAACAGTCTTTGGCCTTGGCCTTAACTTCATCATGCTCTGTTTTGTTTTTGGCTTTTACCCCTTGTTAGATCAATCTATCTCTCTCTTATCATTGTTATCATTATTCTTTTTTACGTTTAATAGTCTCCGGTGTTATTTTATCCAATCTTTCTAATAATTACGAATTTTAACAGAAACATTCATTCATTTTATCTCAGTTAACTTGCCTCATTCACACCACCTAGTCCGTTGTTTGTTTATTAACTGTACCATATTTACATAGCTCCCCCATGTTACCAACTGGCCTCTATGTCTTCAACTAACCATCATTATTGTTTTACGCATGAATTCCTCTTTATGAATTTGAAGGGCCAAGAGAAAATTTCGTTGAGTTGTGTATATAACCGTGACATCCTGTTACCATTTATTGACCTGCTCTGAATTCGCCGTTATGATTGACCTTTACTCTGTGACCATCTCTGTCCATCTTAACTCCTTACCGATATTCTCTTTTGTTTCAGTGAATTAGCGTTATTATGACTATCTGAAATAGCCATGGTTTGGCAGACTAGTACTACTACTGGGTGGTGATTTAAGGCAAAATGAAAATTTGGACCACGTTGGGATTCAAACCAGCAGCCACCGGGTCTCCGGTCCAGTTCTCTGCCATCTGAGCTACGAGACCCGACTGCTGACCAGTGTGAGTACGACCAAGCGGTAGTAATTGAGGAATCATCCAGAGATTTTTTTACTTTCAGGTTGATATTTATCACAGACTAACATCAGTTGGAGGAACATTGGAAACCTGAGAGCACTGGACAGCTGTTTTGTTCTAGTGTGGGACTACTCAGAAGTGCTCACTCACGACCCCGCCCCACCAGGGATCGGACTCAGGACCTTTAGATTCTGCGGCCACTACCTTATCATTGAACCACTGGGTAGGAAAGCAATGATCCGTATTTTCTACTTCAATCAATTCACAATATAGCGCGACCGCCATCCAATGCCGTTGTTGCATAACTGTACTCACATTCGACTTGGTTGGCCTCACTGGTCATGGCTTCTCATTAAAACTTCAGCAATCACATCTCGAAGGGAGTGACTAAAAACTCAAATCATGATAACTTGTTGATATGCAATGATCAATTTAGGCACAATTTTTTATAACAACGAACTATTTTGAATTTCCAAATCAATCACCTTTAAATGAAAACAAATCGCTAAACATTTTCTATGATAGAATATTCATCCGATGGTAGATAGGATTTACAGTAATGATGGATAATGACTAGCAGTGGAATTCCGGACGCACGTTTCGTCCTGTCTGGGTCTCGTCAGCTGAACATACCTGTACTCCAGAGAGCGATGTTATTCTCACTGAGACTTCAGTCTGCGACCGATCGCTTCAAACGCCATAGAAACCAATCAGTTCAGTCCAGTCAATGAAGGAGAATTACAAGCAACAACAGTAAAACTATACCCATCGCACAAGAAGTGGCTAACGCGACTCACAAACCCAGTGGATAACTCCCAAAGGTTCGATGTGACTGGTCCTAAGTTCGAGTCTTAGTGGGAGCATCATCACTCACTGGGATGCAGACACATTCAGATGATGAGTCTTGAATAGAACAAAACACGTGTCCTGGATCCCACTCCTAGCCATTATCAATCATTACTATCAAACTGTA
Organism: Heterobilharzia americana; assembly: GCA_944470555.2. Lineage (NCBI taxonomy): Eukaryota > Metazoa > Platyhelminthes > Trematoda > Strigeidida > Schistosomatidae > Heterobilharzia > Heterobilharzia americana. The sequence goes on along the minus strand of OX104127.1, from coordinate 143,256,841 downwards.
TCGAGGCATCCACGCCAGAGCCTATATATCAACAGAGGTAGATCGGATTGTTCGAAATTACAGGGTGGATATTGTCATTTGAACCTATTACAACACTACATTTAATATGTATTTAAATCGTTGGCATATTTACTGGTATTATCTTTATAAATTATTATTTGCAATTAAAATTAATTTAAACATTTACAGGTTATACTAGCATAGAGATGAATATCGAAATTGTACATTGAACAGGTGTTATGATTTGTTTAACACATTTATTTGACATGAATGAAAATGTTTCAGTAGTTTGATTAAAATGTCAGAACACAAATAGTAATTTTCTTACTTAATTCATATACTACCTAGAGATGATGTTTCATTAAACATTTACATTAAAATGTTTACATGAAATAATTTTCATCAAGTAAAATTATCCGGTTATTTATTCATCAGTGTTCACTAAATGCCTTACATAATACATCGTTTTCACTTGTTTGTTAGTTGAATGGGATAGGCATCTTCTATTCGATGTAGACTTCACCTGTAAGAGAATTCAATAGACATTCTTCTCTTTTCCATATTATATTTGTTTATTTGATGCATGCCGCACAGTGATACAGTATTATTTAGTTGATGACGACGTTTCGAGCATAAATGATTACTGCTCATTATCAAATCAATGTAATCACACTACTTTCGATATCTGATTTTTATAATCCTGTCACCCATCTCATATTTTTTGCTTATAATGGTAGCATAGTCTTCCATATCTCTGGAATAGGCGTTGCATCATTCCTATTACATGTGTTGGGTTGGGTGTTGATTTGATGAACAAAGATTCAGTAATCAATCTCTCTCTCCCTCCCTCTCCATCTAATCATATTTGACTTAATTAAGTACAATGGTTTTATCCCACCCACCATATTGTATACTTGTGTGTTAATACTTGCATTGCAATATATATGTGTGGTTTTCTAGATTATTGATTGCATTAGGGTCTGTCATTGTATATTTAGCTAAATTCCTATATTCCACTATTCTAACTGACTCCGACCAGTTAGGTTGACTTATGTACTTGACCTCACAATGATTACATGGGATTCGATAGATTAGATTATTTTATCATTTGACTATTTGAGATATCCGTAGTTTGGCAGACTAGCATTTTGTATTAGGTGATGACTGAAGGTGAGATGGAAATTTGGACCGCGGTTGGATTATTTTGCTTAATTGGCTCTATCGGTTGCTTAAGCCAGCCGAGTGAGTTTGTAGGTAGGTTTAAATGCCAACCAAATTCCATTTTTGTTGAGAATCGTATGTAAAGTTTCTGATGTACCTTCCTTATAGGGTAACACAATGGAGGCTATGAAGTCCTTTCTGCTTGTATTTTCGTTATCATTCGTACTCGTACTCGTGTTACTGTTATTATTTTGTTTCGAATGTTTTCCTACGAACTTCTTAATAAACTGAGGAGGATAATTATTAACTATTGGTGCTTCTTTTATGTATTTCAGTTCCATGTTTTGGTCCTTGCACTGACTAGTCAGTTTTCTAGCTCTATCATTTAGAAATTTGACTAAAACCTGCCTTAAGTGTCATTGAATGAAGTGACCTGAAGTCTAGATACCTGTTAGAATTTGTCGGTCCTCTGTAGACGGTAGTACCTAAACTACCATCTGTCCTTCGTTTTATCCTGCAGTCCAATATATGCAATTCTCCCTATTCATTTTTTACCTTGTAAGTGAATTGGATTGCGCCTACCAGTGAGTTTATATGTGTGAAGAAATTGTCGATATGTTTCAATTTCAAGACAGTGGTGAATGTGTCATCCACATATCGCCACCATGTCTTAGGTGCAGGAATAAACGTCTGCAAAGCCACCTCTTCCAATCTGTCCATAAATAGATCTACTATGATTGCAGATGTTGGTGATTCCATTGCTACTTCTTCTGTCACCTATATATTTTCTTCTGAAACTTGAAGACTGTGGAGGTCAAGCACAACTGTACGCGTAATATGATTACATCAACAAATATCTTGGTCCTATGAGTAAGTTCCGAATCAGTACTGAGTTGATTTCTGACTACCTTTAATCCCATGTTGATTGGTATTTTAGTATAAGGACATACTCTCCTTTTTTGTTTCATTAGTTTTTGTAAGCTAACTTACTGGATCGCTTGATCTTAATCGTATGAAAAGGGGTGATTAATTCTACTTCACAGAGTAGAAATAATCTATTCCAGTGGTAAAGTGTAGAAAGAGTTGCAAACAGTTGAAAGATTTCAAGTTGTTATTCATTGTAGACTGACATCAGTTAGAAAGAAACCTGGGAGCACTGGACAGCTGTTTCGTCGAGACCGGTGAACGGTGGGGGAAAAGCCTGATGGTCATGAGGACAGTTACTCAACAATGAGATTGGGTGGCGGTTGCGCTATATCGTGAGTTAACAGAACTTGAAAATAGGGACTATCGGATTCTGACCCAGTGGCTAGCTCAATTGTAACGTGCCGGCCACGGGACTTGAAAGTCACGGGCCTGATCCCTGACGGAGTCATAGGTGCGCACTACTGAGGAGTCCCATACTAGGATGAAACAGCTATCCAATGCTCCCAGGTTTCCTTTTTTCCTCCAACTGATGTCAGTCTACGATGAATAAGAACTTGAAGTAACTAAAAATATCCCACAACTCCCTCAAAATTCAGTTGAAAGATTCTTATTGGACAATGAATATCCACATGGATTTATCAACAGATATGAAAAAGCAGAAGTCGAAGAAAGTTATAGTCAACAAAAAGCTTGCATTCATTTGTCTCAGATCCATAGGTGTTAGTAGACAATTGAAGACATTCCCGACTAGAACTGTGCCAACAATCAGGTTAGTTCATGTATGGTAAACAATGCTCTGTTTATACCAATCAAATGTAACCAGATACCCTTCCTTTGTTACCTCCAGCTGTGTATATCAGTTTACGTATAGCTACCAAAACAAATACATTGAAAGGATAGAAGGAAGGGAGTATCTAAAATTTTCTGAACACATGTCGAAGAGCTTACTATCAAGGAGTAGTAACACTGAGAGCAGTTCAGTCATTCACTATCTCATCGACACTGGATACTGAGCAGACGTCTTCAGTTTCTTCAAGATAATAAACAGACAAAGAGGCTTAGTTCTTCTGAAGTTTGCTGAGGCGGTAGCCATAAAACACCTCAAATCTGACTTATGTGTTCAAAAAGAACCTATAATGGAACCTATATAAGAAAACGACAAAGGAGGAGACTCATGAGAGAATGTTTATTACGACATCTTGTACAATAGTCAATAAATATTGTACACTTTCCACTAAGACATTAATTTACATAATATGTTTCATTGCCTCTTTTACTTCTATTTCGATTTGCTCTCCATACGCTCAAATTATCTCTTGCATTTCTCAGTGCAAAATATTTACCCATTACTGGTAATTGCCTATGGCTTCTGATGACCCCCCAATATATACTACTTATATCCATCCCTATCAGCGGCACACACTACAATTACATTATCCTTTATCGTATGTTGTTAACTAACTGAGCTTAACTCACAATATTTCGCTTGAATGTCGTAATTTTCTAGTGTTTGGTTGCTATTCTTATGGTTACTCGTCATTCAAGAAACTTCCATTGGATTGTGTATATAACTGGGACAAGTTACTACCATTTCTTAACTCTCAATGAATCTGCCGTTATGACTGATCTTTACTTAGTATCTATCTCTCTCCGTCTTAACCACTGTTTCAGTGAATTAAAGTATTGATTGTGACTTGACTATGTAAGATAGCCGTTGTTTGGGAGACTAGTATTTGTACTGGGTGATGATTGAAGGTGAGATGAAAATCTGAACCGCAGCCGGATTCGAACAAGCGACCACCGGGTTACCAGCCCAGTGCTCTACCAACTCAGCTACGAAGTCCAACTGCTGACCAGAATTCTGTTTCACTTCAGTCACCAAGGGTTTTGCCTGGTGGTCGCTGGCTCGAATCCGACCGCGATCCAGATTTTCATCTCACCTTCAATCATCACCCAACACCAATTAAAGTATGTTAAATTTCCAGTAAAAATTTTGTATTTTGATATTTTAAGTTGCAAACAGTTGACAAGATATTATCATAATTATTACTATATTATTTGTCCCTTGGATTCCCAATGGAACATACGGAATCACTAGCACGCCTCCATTACACTCTCTGCTCTGCAATATTTACAACCTGGATCCACAACAACCCACAGCCTCTCATCTCCTCCATCTCACCCTCACCTCACCTCATCTCGGACACCCAACTCGTCGTTTCCCATCTGGGTCCCACTCCAGCAACTGGCCTGACTTGGTACATGATATCCCCAATCGACCTTCTCACTGAATGCCCAATCCATATACACTTCTTCACTTCTGCATATCAGTTGGGTGATAGGTTCCTACTTCGTTGGTTCGTTGCCTGCTAGCTTGCCTGCCTGCCAGTCAGGCAGCCAGTCAGCCAGCCAGTCAGCCACAGTTCCTTCTTGCTTATTCTTCTTCTTATTATTATTCTGGCAATCCATCTGAGCATCAGTAACGAGCCAGTGTAGGTGGCAGTTGTTGGTCAATGTATGTAGTTTGTTAGAAATGTCTTTCGTAACGCGCCGCCAAGTCTCTCAACCAAATAGAACCAGTGACTTGACGTTGGTGCTGAAAATCCGAATCTTGTTTCACACGCTGAATGCAGTGCAGTAGATCTCCACACTGGTTTCAGATTAATGAATGCCTGTCTTGCTGGCTTTTTGATCCTGACTGCTTTGACGTCATCGTCTGTGCCTGTGCCGCCACCGTCTGTAGTTGAAACCATGCTGCCCAGCTTAGATAGGTGAAAGAGGCTACTTCATTCAAGTTTCTCCTGTTCATGGTGATTGGTACTTGTCGTCGTCATTGTTGTTGTTGTTGGTGGTGGTGCTAGTGTTGGTGTTGGTGTTGGTATTGGTGTTGGTTGGGTATCTTCATCACCTCCGTCTTCTCTACCTTCACCTAAAGAAAGTCCCATCTTCGCTGCTCTGCTCTGTCCTGCCTTGCCTCACCTCACCTCACCTCACCTCACCTCACCTCACCTCATCTCACCCCACCCCACCTCATCTCACCTCTTCTCTCAACTTCTTAGTTTTCACTTGTAGATCTTCAAGTTTGTGCCACAACACATTACACACAAGTCATCATGCACCAAATCCAAATCTACCAGGATCTTCTCCCCACTCCAGCCACCCTATCCACCTCCCCTCCCCTACCCTCCCCTCCCCTCCTCTCCCCTCACTCCTCACACTTGTCTCATGCATCATCCACTCCACTCGACCACAATCAGCAAGATCATCCGTGATAGTAGACAGCCTTGTCTCACTCCTCCCTGTCTTCAATTCAAAGTCATCACTCAGCTTCCCATTGTGAATTACTTGGTGTGTCGTGTCTTCATATAGTTAGTTGTTGAATGAGATTGATAAAGGTTTGTGGTATTTCGTAGTATTGAAGCAACTGCCAAATTACTTGTCGGTCGACGCTGTTGTAGGTCTTTCCGAAGTCGATGAAGTTGAGGTAGAGTTGAGTTGAGTTGAGTTGAGATGAGTTGATTTGACTGTCATTCTATACTCTGTTCTATGATGATGCGTAGCGTGGAGTAGTGTAGCGTTGCAATTTGACGCTCACATGATTTGTACTTGTTGATTCTAGTCAGCCTGTTCTGGTCGTAGTTTTGAATCCAATGCATCCTTCACTCTCTCCAGGATGATGCGGCATTATATTTTGCTTGGGGTGGACAGGAGAGTGATTGCGCGCCAATTCTCGCAAACACTGAGGTCTCCCTTGTTTTGGAGTTTGACAAGGTAACCTTTCTTCTAATCTGTAGGTATCTTCCCTTCCTTCCAGACCTTGTGCTTTAGTGGTGTGAACATGTCCGCTGTCGTCTCTGCATCTGCTCTCAGTGCATCTGGCGGGATTCCATCTTATCCTGCATTTGACAAGATACCACGGAAATAAAATGGATACTTTTTATTCTGCTCCCATTGTTGTTCTTACTCTTTTCAAATACAAGCATTTCATTACGGACTATTAAATGTTGCGATCATTTCGAAAGGTGCTCCGCTTCAATTATCAGCGAGGTCAAAGCATAACCTTGAGGATAATTATACTTCTTGAATATGGAAGTTTGCACCGATTAGTGCTATAGTTAAATGGCTTGCTGCTAAGTTGTTTACACCATAGCTCTAAAGTTTCCTATACTGTTCAAAGCATATTGATCAAAACATAAAGTGTAGCTGGGAGACGGTACGGATAAATATGAGATTTAAGTCAAACGATCTCTTCATTTTCTATATGCTTTTTTCAAGTATTATTGATTCATTTTGGTATTCATCATGGACTGACATCATTTTGACGAATTATGAAAAATCTAACATCAACGGGAATGTCAAGGCATACAATATAAACAGCCAACATGACAACTTGAACTGTTGACATTGATCTTGACAATCAACCACGAGAAAAAAAATACTCGAATTCTAATTGATAAGTAATTTTTGCAGTCTTTGATGGTAATATTTTTATGCATAGTATTTATGCGCATAAGGAAATGAAGCTGGAAGAGAAAAATGAGATGATTTCAACAGAAGTACAATCTTCAATCACACCTCTACATCTCTGATTCTTTCATAAAAGACAAAAAAAGGAAAAAAAAACCTATGATAGTCATTCAAATTCCATATGGTTTCCAAAATTGCAGGAATACAAGTATCAAAGCTAAAAGTTTACTTACACCATAACCAGCAATTTCACCATTATTACTATTTTTATCATTCCTTGATATACCATTGGAATCATCAAATCTATTGAATGATGGATATTTTTTCTGTGGAGAATTATCCGCTGCATCACTCAAACATGAACATTCACCTGGATCACCTTTTGGTCCACGAAGTTGTTTTTGAATTTCCTTCAAAATAAGAAAACAAAAAAAAAGAGGTTAGAAACAAAATTCAAACTAGAGTATTATTTATACTGGGTGATAATTGAAGATGAAACGAAAATTTGGACCGTAGCCGGATTCCAATCAGTGAACACCGGGTTTCCGGCTTGATGCTTTACCAACTGAGCTTTTTTCATTTCACCTTCAATCATCACCTATTATCAATACTAGTCTGCTAAACAACGGCTATCTTACTCAAATAATCGAAATGATAGTCAGAATGTTATTACTAGTTCGACTATTACGGATAGTTTTGACTATCAAACAACAACTATGCTTAAATTTATGTGAGAAAAGTGAATTGTAGTGAGATTTTAGCCATTGACCTCTATAACTCAACAGTTCTCTGATAATTAATCACACTTAGATTTCACTCAAGAATCCACTTGTTCAATGTGTTTTTTTACTGCTCATCTTTAATCATTGGTTGCCACCCTAAAAAGGACAATATCTGAAGTTAAAGTCACTCATATCGAGTGACTTTAAAGACCACACTGCCAAACTAACCAATCAGGTTTCGATATATCGCCTGCGATGGTAGATTTTTATGAAATAGAGAAGCTTGATTGGCTATCTCAGCAGTTGTTGCGGTGGCCTTTAAAGATACTCCGCGATGTAGATGTATTGAGCCAAAGTTTCGCCTTATATTTGAGTGACTTTAAAGGCCACCTTAGCAGTAAATGGAACCAGCGAAAATGAAAATGTCTAATTGGTTATTTCAGTCGTTAATAGGGTGGAATTTTAAAGCTTCTCCTTTTATTTTCGGTCAGAATCCACCATGGACTGTACATCATTTGGAGAAACATTGGAAACGTGGGGGCATTAGACAGTAGTTTCGTCCTAGTGTGGGGTTCCTCAGCAGTTCGCACCCGTGACCTTGCCAGAAATCGAATGCAAAACCTTCAGGTTCCGTGGCCAGCACGTTACCATTAAGCCACTGGGTCGGGATCCAATGGTCCACATTTCCTACTTCCGTCGGTTCACGATTTAGCCTGACCTATATCCAAGGTTGTCGTTGAGTAACTGTCTTCACGTCCGACTTGGTTGACTCCACTGGTCATGACTTCTGATTCGAAGTTCGGGAATCCCCTCTCAAATCTAGTCACCAATGAGCGCCAGATTAATTCTATCTGGAGGTTTTATGTTATGACTATTAGGTCGGATATATGCTAACGAATATAAAATTATGTGGTAGGCTAGCGACTACTGAAATAACCACTTAGGTTTCATCATTTTATGAAGAAAACTGGGCAACTGTAAAGGTCACCCCAGCAACTGTTGAGATAACCAATTACGTTTCTATATTTTATAGAAAACTGCCATCTCAGACGGAATACCGATGCCTGATTGGTTATTACAGTAGTTCATAAGGTGGCCTTTAGAGTTACTCAATAAAATATAAGAAGATTAGTGTAACTTTAATGGCCACCCCAGCAACTTGTGAGATAAACTATCACGTTTTTTTTATTTTTGGAAAATCTACTTTTCTGGCAGTTACTTCGGGAGCTGCTAGGGTGACCTTTAAAGTTATTTGATTAGTTTGCGTATTCTTTCATTTTACTATCTAGTTTTTGAAGTGACCTTGAGATTAACTTCAGTGGTCATCCTATGAAATGCCAAGGTAACCAACCAAGTTTCCGTACTTCGACTGTGAAGGTAACTTTTTTATAAAATAAAAGTAGTGTAATTGGTCATCTCAGTAGTTTCTAGGACAGCCTTTAAAGTCACTATTTTGTCGTTACGATATTCTTTTACATAATCCTTAGCAAGAAACGAGTGACATTAAGGGTCACCCTAACAACTTCAGATTTAGGAATTCCGACTGGGACAGTTGTTTTCCATAGAATACTGAAACGTAATACGTTCTCTCAGTGGTTGATAAAGTGGTTTTTAGAATCAGAATAAAAAACGACTTTAAATTACTAGAACCTGAAGTGATTTTAGAGGTCACTCAATTAGATTCTCTATTTTGTGAAAAACTAGTTTCCTAGTCGAAATGCAGAAAATTGATCAGTTATCTCAGTGGTTGTTGAGGTGATCTTGAAATCCACTCAGACCTTGTCTTAAAGAGTCAAGAACGATTTTTCTTTGACTCAAAAATTGTGATAGTGACACTTGTTGGTTTAACTAAGAGTACACGTTTGGTAATAGTAGACGAAATTCCATGCATATAGAAGAAAGAAATGCAAATTCATAACACAGGGTAACTCTGAAGCCCATCCTAGTAACCACTGAAATAACCAACTAGGGTTTTTTTATACTTCAGTTATAAAGATGTTTCTTTCAGAAAATGAAGCAAAGTAATCGGTCATTTGAGTAGTTGTTACGGTGGCCTTCCAAAGGTCACTTACAACAGATATGATAATTTTTGAATAAGATGTTCCGTTGATTCTTCAACTTTTCTTGGAGCAATCATCACTACTGATCTTCCTGATTGTGGTGAACTGCATCATGCAGCAAACCGTGAAAAGGGAGAAGATGGGCATACACTGGACCAATGAAAACAGCCTAGAAGATTTCGATTTCGCCACCGATCATGATTTATGTCTAATGTCTTGTTGCACAAACTCGAAGATCTACAGGTGAAAACTAACAAGTTGACAGAAGAGGCAGGACAGCGAAAGCGGGACTTCAAGTGAATGTAGAGAAGACAGAGGTGATGAAGATACCGCACCACCACCACCAACAACAAGCTGCAATCACCATCAACAGGAGAAACCTCAAAGAAGTATTCTCGTCCACCTACCTATCTACGCAGCATCGTTTCAGCTACAGGCGGTGTCACAGATGAGGACTTCAAAGCAGCCAGGATCAGAAATATAACCAGACAGGCCTTCCTGCATTTATCTGAAATAATCAGTGTGGAGATCTACTGCACTCACCACAAAGTGTTAACAAGATTCGGATTTTCAACACTAATGTTAGTCAAGGAAGTCAGTGCTTGGAGCGTTACAAAAGCATTTCCAACAAACTACAGACATACATGAACAACTACCGCCTACACTCACTCCACACTGAAGATCACACGGCGAGAAATAATAAGCAAGAAGGAACTGTATGAACGAACCAACCAACAACCTATCACCCAATAAATATGCAGAAGTGAAGAAGTGGAGATGGATTGGATTGGGCATACACTGAGAAGGCCGACTGGGGACATCACGCGGCAGGCCAGGTACTCGAGTGGAACCCAGATGGGAGTGAAGAGTTGTGCTTCCGAGGTGAGGGTGACATGGAGGAGATCATGTGAGGAAGAAATGAAAGCTTGTGTACAGTCGTGGAACCAGGTTGAAAAGACTGGAGAGAAGAGAGTGGGATGGTGACTTGCTACTCAATCTCTATATTCCACTAGGAAACCAAGGGAAAAATAATGATAATAATAATAATCGTAGCTGCAGCATCAACTATTGAAGTGACTTGGGTCCTGATGTCAGATCAAGGATTGATCTCTGCCCAAAAGTTTCTCTTTTCACATAAAATGGATGTGACCAGTAGATTGCCTCAAATAATGATCAAGATGTTACTGGTTAAGAAGTGGAGTCGAATCCTGGGGCTCAAGACCAACTTTATTCATATTTCATGAAAACTTGTTATGTCACAGAGGCTACTGAATTGAAATCGACGATGAATTTTACATTCAAAGGAAGCAATTCTGTCAGAGCTATAAACTGCTGTGAGAAGTCATAAGACTGGGGGGGGGGGGGCAAGCATTACTGTCGTTATTCCGTTTCTTGTGTTCTTACGGATTTCTTCATAAAGTGTAAAGGATAATTATTAATTATTAGTGCCTCTTTTATGTACTTCACTTCCTTGTTTAGCTTTCTTGTACTGACTAGTCAGTTTTCTAGCTTTATTGTTCCGACATTTGACTAAACCTGCCTTAACTGGCATTGGATGAGATGACTTGAAATCTACTCGGTTTCCTGCAGACAGTAGTATCTAAACCACCATTTGTTCTTCATTCTACTCTCCAACACCTACCAAAAAAGACCAAAAATGAGAGGTGATAGTGAAGGAAACGAGAAGACAGAGACGAAGGTACAGTAGTCATCAGATATGCTACACCTTGCACTAAGAAATAGTGGATAATGTGTTTCATTTGCTTTTTTGCTTCGATCTCGATTCTCTCTTAATACGCTTACATTGTCTCTCTGGACAGGATATTTACTCAACGCTGGTAACTGCCTAAAATTTCTACCGACCTCTCAAAATATACTACTTATATCCATTATTATCAGTAGTACCCACTATATTATCATTGCTTAAAAGTTGCCTACAGTTCAATGTGATCCTCATACATACAGCAAAGAAATATTCGAAATGGTCAGACATATTATTAATAATACATATTGCAATATAATAAAGTGTTATTACTTACTGGTTGTAAAATGAAATCTTCAATAGCTTGTCTAATGGATGAAACTGATTGTTCATCTGTAAGATCAACTATGCCAGGATCACCTTTTTCACCCTGTAAATGGAAATTGAAAGATCAAAGTGACAAACATATATGTCAACAAATGAGTGAATAGAAGAAGAAAATCAATAATTAGGTCTTTTCAAATAACTAATAACTCGTCAATTAACCGATTTATTTCTATGCCCCCCCCCGTCATCTCTCCCTCTCTTTATCATCTAAATGAATATCGAATTCGTCAGTGAAGTGACTAGTTAGACAGATTATAAACAAGTTGGTACAACTAAAGACTAAGTTCATACAAATCCCTTCAGTGAAAATGTTATTTATCGGACAGTAACAAATGATATAGAAGTCAAGATGCTGTCTAATAGTCATGACAACATGAACTGGTTTATGGACATTTGTTTGAGTTGACTTCATTGGCAATCTTCCTTTCTATCAATCTGTTCAACTGGGAACTGTATTATTGATTATGATATTATTGAAGATAGACAATCGAATAACTAATTAAACGACGCGAAATTTGTCAACTCTACTGATATTTTATCTTTTTGTGTTATAGATTGCAATATCCCGTTGTAAACCGGTTTGAATTAATCAGTAACAATTGGTATATTGGCCCCTGGACTACCAGTGAAATTTAGGATGTATGGTTTGGCCTATTTGGGACTCATGTGGTCAACAAGTACACTAGTTACTAGCCAGTCATAAGCCCGGGTAAAGAGGGAAGATTGGGCATAGGTCTAGCAACCCTACCTCCAGAAAACCAATCCAATAGCTGAAGAAACTTCAAAGCACAAAGAAAATATAGAAAATAAAAACAAAATTATTCATCGCTGGAATCGGAGAGACGAAATGACGCCGGTTGGTGAAACCTTTCGGGAAGTCAGTCGGCCGAACAAACTACAGACATACATGAACAACTACCGCCTACACTCACTCCACACTGAAGATCACACGGCGAGAAATAATAAACAAGAAGGAACTGTATGAACGAACCAACCAACAACCTATCACCCAATAAATATGTAGAAGTGAAGAAGTGGAGATGGATTGGATTGGACATACACTGAGAACACCGATTGGTGACATCACGCGGCTGGCCAGGTACTCGAGTGGAACCCAGATGGGAAGTGAAGAGTTGGGCTTCCGAGGTGAGGGTGACATGGAGGAGATCATGTGAGGAAGAAATGAAAGCTTGTGTACAGTCGTGGATCCAGGTTGAAAAGACTGGAGAGAAGAGAGTGGGATGGTGACTTGCTACTCAATCCCTATATTCCACTAGGAAGCCAAGGGAAAAATAACAATAATAATAGTAATAATATGAATATACATGCTCTCAGTGAGTAGTGTTATTCCCAGCAAAAACTTTAACCAAACACTCAAGGTTTCAAACATTAGAAGGTTACCTCCTATGCCACATCTGAGAACAACATCACTAACTGGGAGGCAGATACATTCATCTAATGAATCCAGAATAGAACGAAACGCCATCAGCCCTATCCTATCATTGCTTTTGAGATTGAAAGTATAGTGCTACTAAGCATTAGGTCGTGTTTACACTAATGTCTAGATTGGTATGAAAATCTGTCATTCACTTAAACTATGGATATTAATTTTCCTTCACTGTAATGTTAAGAAAAATTCACTGCTCAGCATTTTTTTTTATTCTATAAGATTGTATTTCACTTTCATTATGCAGGGAAGAATTTGCCACATCAAAATGTTGAGTCATATTTGGAGATCAGCTAGTGGGATAATGATACTGCTTAGTTTAATGAACAGGTTTCAGATGGTTGTATATTTTATTGGTTATACATCAGTCAAGTATCCTTTCAGTTGACATTGCCTTAGATGTTATTTAGATGCTAATTAATAGCTTATATTTATAGCAATTGAATTAGGAGTATGAAGGTACAAGTTGGTGGTACAGTGGAAGATTGTTGTTTCAACAAATTGCCAACAGCACTGATATAATATAATAATCTCATAGTTAGCGTTCTGTGTGCAGAAATTATCTGTCTTCCTCTACTCCACTGGTCCTCCTTCGGCTTTATCTGCTTCATAATCTTCTTTCCTATACTGAAAATCAATCTCTACCTCATTTCCGTTAACAATCGATTGTCTGTTGCTGTAATTTCTTTAAAGACTTTGAAACACATACCACTTAAACAGGTTATTAGTATGATACGCTATATGTATAATCCTTCGTTTTGAAACTTGGGCTAGAGATGATAGACGGTTTTATATAGTATTGCTGAAATAAAGTGTTATTGAGACTCAGTCTTCACATGGCAGTATATACATAAACAAAACAAAATTACGAAATAATGTTATGCTGGTCTTTCTGAAATATTTTTTTACCAAGACTAGTTGTCGTTGTTCTGGTCGCGGAACTTGAAGGCTTTGGGTACGAGCCCTGTCCAGGCAGAGTCATGAGTACTCACTCGCTGCTGAGGAGTCCCATACTAGAACGAAATAGCTAACCAGTGCTCCAAGGTTTTCAATGTTCTTCCAACTGACATCAATCCATGATGAATTCCAACCTGAAATAATTACTCTATTTTCTTTGTCTTCTGAATGGATCAAGATGTAGCATCAAAAGAAGTGAATAGAGCTGTCAAAAAATTTTCAACATCATCTTTATGACGTCTACTAACTCAGATCTAGGCGGCACAGACGATGACGCCAAAGCAGCCAGGATCGGAAAGCCAGCAAGATAGGCATTCATTAACCTGAAACCAGTGTGGAGATCTACTTCACTCCACTCAGCACAAAGCGTGAACAATATCCGGATTTTCAACACCAACGTCAAGTCGGTGCTTTTGTATGGTTCAGAGACTTGGCGGCGCGTTACGAAAAGCATTTGCAACAAACTACAAATATTCATCAACAACTGCCACCTACACTGGCTCGATACTGAAGATCAGATGGCAAGAAGTAATAAGCAAGAAGGAACTCTGGCTGGCTGGCAATGAACCAACCAAGAACCTATCACTCAAAAAAATATGCACTGGAAGGAAGTGTAGATGGATTGGGCATACATTGAGAAGGCCGACTGGGGACATCACGTCGCAGGCCAGTTGCTCGAGTGGAAGCCAGATGGGAAGTGAAGAGTTGGGCTTCCGAGGTGAGGGTGAGATGGAGGAGATGGTGTGAGGAGGAAATGAGAGGTTGTGGGGTGTCGTGGAGCCAGATTCAAAAGATTTCAGAGAACAGAGCGCATTAGAGACGTGTTAGTGACGCCTAATGTTCCATTAGGAACTCAAGGGACAAATAATAATGATAAAAACTCAGATCTAAGGGAAGAGTTTACACTCGACAGTTTAGCCTTGAATTAAGTGAAAATGTAGGAACTATAATGTTGTTATGTACGTTGAAAAGAATCAGTGAGACTTATAAAGTTACCTTTTCTCCAGGTGGTCCCTGTGGTCCAGGTATTGCAGCTTCTTTACACTGATCAATTGTACAAACACCAGGAGGACCAGGTTCACCTTTAGATCCCTGAAGAATCGATGAAAAACAAGAAATGTTAGGAAAGTATGACTCATCATTCTCATAATAAATTACGGGGAATAAAATGTGAAAGGTAACAGATCCCACTTATCCTATTGCGTGATCTAAATCTCAGAAAAATTTTCCCAAATAAATGACTCAGGGCATTGAGTCTCATATTCAAGTGAAACTTTATCGCGATGTCTCTGTTCTTCATTAAACCATGTCACCTGTTGTTAACTGACTCAACGACGGCATTGGATGGAGGTTGTGCTATATCGTGAACTGACAGTAGCCCGGTGGCTGAATGGTAAGATGCTGGCCACCGGACCTTAAGGTTCTGGGTTCGATCCCCGATGGATCATCGAGATGCTCCACCGAGAAGTCCCATGCTAAGACGAAACGGCTGTCCAGTGGTCTCAGGTTTCCTATGGTTCTTCAATTGATTTTAGTCAATGATGAACACCAACCTGAAATAAATAAATAAATCCCCACAAATGTCTAAATCTAATATGTTCAAATTCTCTTGTGATACTATATTTAAATGTTTTAAGTTGTGACGAGGGAAACGGTTAAATAAAAGTCGTATTATGTTATCTGGCTGTAATCGTTGTTCGTTCTCTGCTCAAGTTCACCATAAACCGGAATATGCGAATGAAATATTCGTATAACAAAAGCTGTATCCTACACCGATAGTTATATCACCTACTCACTAACTTTCACAAATGTGAGCATTATCCCTAAATCCTAGCACCAATGATTTCTAGTGTCATATTTTAAACATAATTTGATTAGTGATGGATAATGGCTGAAACTGTAATCCAGGACACGCATTTTGTCCAAATCGGGGTCCACTGGTCAGCCGGATGTACCTGCCTTCCACCAACCGATGTTGTTCCTACCAAGACTCTAACTCAAGACCCATTACTTCAAATGACAGAGCGTTATCCACAAGACCACTGAGTCAAGATAGCCACTTCTTGTATTATCCCATCATTGATTCGATCGAATCTATCAGTCTCTATTGGCAAACGTGTCAAGAGTTAGTTGCCGCACAGTTCTCTCCAAGTACAATACAAATTATGCAATAGTGCTTAATTGTTGAACATATTTCGATGCATTCAACATTCTCAGGTGGTTGTTATTATTTGTTGATATTTTTAATTCCCATGCCTCAGCAGCCCAGTGAATAACGCTCTGGAATTTGAAGCGATCGGCCCCGAGTTCGAATCCCGGCGGAAACAACATCGCTCACTGGGAGGCAGGTATATGTGGTTGATGACTCCCAAGTAGGACGAAGTATGCATCCTGAATACACTGCTAGCCACTATCTATCATTAGTATGTAACTCAAACACAGGCAATATCGAGGCATCCGCGTAGGAGCTCATATGCCAGTACAAACCGATCAATTCGGTCCACTCATCGACGGGATTAGTCTTAAACAGAAAAGATTTTCTTAAATTACCTAGTTATTTGTGCAATCATGTTTTATTCAGGCTTAACTAAATGTCCTGATATAATTTAGTCCTCAAATGATGCAAGTGTATAGCCAAAAACTTTCATAAAGTCAAAGTTCAAGTGAATGGTATATATTATCTCCTAAGGTGTTCTCATTAGGTGATGAGTTGTTCAAGAAATAACTGATACTTTGTTTATTCTATGTGGAAAACAATTACAAACAATAAGGACTATGAGTTTTTTTCTTCGGCACATTAAATACTACGTATTTTGCGGTGACGTGCATAAACGAAAGCATTTTATATTATTCAGACAAACTGTTTGCAGCTGCTGTTTTCTTATCACCTTGTATATGCAAGAGGAACGTTATCTGAATTCCAAAGTTTATCAGTAACCAATCGATAACTGATTCAATCAATAGATGGAATAAGTTCTACATCTCCTTAGTTGATACTGATGATAAAATGAAAATTTTAGATCACTGCGGGATTCGAACCAGCGACTATTGGGTTTTCAGCCATATATTCTACCAAATGATCTATAAGATCCTAATGCTTATCAGATTTTTAACATTTTATTTCACTTCAATCATTGTTCATTTTATTCAATTTACTCAGTAATTCATCAAACAGGTAACTGTTTCAAATCTAAAGGTAATTTGTACTTCTTTTCAGGAGGCGGGGGGGAATAATCATTTTTGCATATTCTGTAAACAAAAGGCTTTATTTATTGGTCAAAATAGTATCATTTCATTATTTCTTAAACAAATCCTATAAGTTATGTAAATTGATAATTATAATAAAAGTATTCATTGATTACCATTAAACTAGTAGAGGTATTCGATTGACAAGTTGCTGGACAAATACCAGGAGGTCCTTGAGGTCCCTTGTAAAGATGAAAGGCAAAAAAAAACATCCAGAATAAACAACATGGAGCTTCTAGAAATGAAATAAAAATCTCCGCCATCCATCAGCTGATGAACTACTTGAGACTAGGAATTATTTTGTTATTTCTAATGTTGGAATTCTTCCTTGAGATAATTATGTATCACTTTGTTTTCTTCAGTAGTGATTAAAATGGTCCTGACTCCTAAAATAGTCTTCAAACTAATTGTGTCTGGTTTTTGGTTATTGTCATTAACTTTTAAAAAATGATGTATCAGTTAACCGGTCATTTCAATCGGTCACTTTGGCCTCCCCACCCCCACCAACTCATATAAAATAAGTTTTATAGTAATGTATTTTTGAGATGAATGGGGATTTTTTTAATTTAGAAGTAGTATTCATCATGGACTGACGTCGATTGGGGGAACCATTGAAAATATGGGAGCACTGGACACCTGTTTCATCTTAGTATGGGACTTCTCAGCAGTAAGCACCCACGACGCCGCTAGGGATCCAATTCAGGACATTCAGGTTTCACTGCGAACGCATTAACCATTCAGCCATTGGATCGGTTTCCAGTGGTTCACAATTTACAATTTGTGTCAATTCAGTAAAGATCTTCAGTTAGCATCCACTTCACCTCCGACTGGTTGACCCCATTGATCTTGGCTTCTCATCAGAGCTTCCTGATATCCCTCTGGAAGCAAGTCACCAATGAGCACTATACAGTAATGTATTTTGAGATGAATGGGGATTTTTTTAATTTAGAAGTAGTATTCATCATGGACTGACATCAGTTGGGGAACCATTGAAAATCTGGGAGCACTGGACAAGTCTTGAAAATGTTAATAAGATCACATCCCAGTTTTTTATTTTGACAAATAATATTACTCATCCACATTATTTCTTTACATTATCTTCTTGGTCTCAAGTTAATTGTGACAATTTTATCAAAACTGTATTACTACATAATGCAATATAGGGGTCTCCACTTGACTTACCGCCTAAAAATGATTCGAATACTTTTACACATATTTTATTTCCTTTAAGAGTTATATAACACCTAGATGAGTTTTGTGGTATACTGGTTGATTTGGTGACCTTGTATAATTAGTTCAGTTTCGCCGAAGGCTAGCAGTGAGTAGCTCTGAAGGCTACTCTAGTAACCTCTGGAATAACCAGTTAAATTTATTTATTTGTGAAAAATTCATCTTACCAGCCGAAATAGAGAAACTTAATTGGTGATTTTATCGGCTGCTAAGGTGACCTTCAAGTCAGTGCTACTACTTGAGACAAAGGTCACATCACCTGGAAATGGTTGGAAGTATGTAACAACCCTAATGGTAGAAGACAAAAATGTGATTAAGTTGTTGGGTCTTTTCGAACCTAGAAACAAGTAAACTAACCAAAGAATACTGAATACTTTAACAGATACATCAAAGGTTAGTTTAAACCGTCCTGTTAATCAAAGATTTTATCATCAAGAGATTGCTGAGAGAAATGATAGAATACATTTAGCATTCAAGAATGGACAACATGAAATTGGTTACTCCAGTTTCACCGAAGATCACTTTCTATCCCAGTAGCTCAGTTGTAGGCTTCCTGACTGTAAAGACTGGATGAATTGCGTTCGAATCTCTGAGTGGACATCAGTCCCCTTGCTGACGACTGCCAACAAGCACGGGACTTGACAATCCCTACCCGTAACAACTATCTAACACCAATTACTAAAATGTGTTTGAAGGTAAGGCATCTAAAGTATAGTGACCTTGGATTACCTGTTATGCTACGATTGATCAAGTGACTCTTTCTAAATTTCCTACCACTGTTATAAAAGTAGAAAATGACACTGATTTCCAAAGTTGTAATATCTTGATAAAAAAGATTCAAGACTGCTAATCTACTAATATGAGTATGAGTAAAGAAATCTATTCACTCTTCTCAAGGATCAGAAATATATCCACAGAAGATGATACCATAGGTGATGAATTCAAGAAACTATGGAAGTTTTTTCCAGTTGTGGATACTCATCAGAATTTATAGAAAAAAAAGATTTTGCTGCTAAGCGTCAAATTCAAAGGGTATGATACGGATAGAATTCTCAAGATTTATACACAAAACATTCCCCCCCCCCCACCAATCTTCTGTCAAAATCTTATTCGTCAGCATATGAAGGATAAACTGGAGCATTCAGCTACATAAACAAATATATGTCAGTTTACTTACTCCTGTGGAGCCAAGAGTATCGGCCATATCATGTATCAGCTTTCGAAATGCTTTCATCAGGACTATTCAACCTCAGTAACAAAGGGAAATGCTTCTTCAGTTCTGTAACAGAACACTTGGTGTACTTTAGACATTAACCTTTTGATAAATCCTACTTATACCAGGCTATATATATATATATATATATATATATATATATATATATATGGAGTTTCTATTCTGTCAATGTGAAATACTTTGGTTTGTTGATTATTCATCTTTCAATAACTTTTTGCCCAGAGATTATTTCTTACGCCCGGTTAGGAACAAAACTTGACTGTGGTTGTATGCACTTATTTAGAATGTGGTTCAGTTGATATTTCTTAGTTATAACGATATTTTATAACTCTGTAAGAAAGTATTTCTCGGTATTTACTCCGCTAAAATTAAGCTGAGTTCTAAAGTATTGATTACCTAAAGCTAACATGTTCACACTTCAAATTGTTTAGATATACAAGTTGAAGATGAAGACAGTTACTGAATGACAGCATTGGATGGAGGTTGTAGTATATCGTAAACTAACAGAAGAAGAAAATATTGACCAGTGAATTTCAACCCAGTTGACACAATGGTAAAGTGTTGTCCATGGAACCTGTAGATCCTGGTTTCGATCCCGGATGGAGTCATAGGTACGCACTACTGAGGGACCATATGCTAGAAAGAAACAGTTGTCCAGTGGTCTCAGGTTTCCAATGGTTCTTCAACTGATTTCAGTCCATGATCAATACTAACCTGAAATCAATCAATAAATCCTCACAAGCCTCCAAATTGAACAAATTTAAATATTACCTTAATTGCATGAAATATAAATGTATTTTTAAATTTGAGCCATTAATTTTCTATTCATGTAATTTAATGTGTAAATTTCAATGTCCAAAATGTGTACATAATGTTAAATACCTAACTTAATTACACCTGTTGTTACTTAAAATTTCAAATGGCGCGTATTGAATGTTCAATTGCTTTTTAAGCTGCTGTCATTTTGAACACGATATGTATGCTTGCGATACATATGAAATGAAGACAAAACATAATTATACTGTTATAGCTATCATAATTAATTATTATTTGTGAAAGGCAATTAAAGCAGAAAGCCAAACATATAGAAGAAATATAGTTAACAGTTTAATCTTGTATCAGAACTGGTGATCTGGAGGCGACTAGCTGTGACGTGGGTTAGTGAGGTGCATATACCACCCTGATATCTAGTTCACTGATATTCTTATTGAACAACATTAACACTAATCAGCATCAAATTAATTCGAAGAATAATTCACTCAAGAATTTAAAAGAAGAAATTAAGAATTATCAGTCTCGAGAAACGTCAGCAACAAGAAGTTATCGAAGAAATTTTATCAATCCTATTGAACTGTATTGTCTGCATCGATTTTTCCCATCAGCAAGCATCTTAGACTTAGTCAACTAACTGAGTGAATACTGTTTATAGCATTCTGTGACAAATTAAATGGCCAGTGACAGTGTTTGTGGTTATAAGATGAATTTAACGGTTTTAACAAGTCACTAATAATCTTGATTTCTAGTTTCTACTTTTCAGTCCAACTTGGTCGGCTTAAACAGATTACCTCTTTTTGTCAAAATAGCAAAAATATATTTCAGTTTAAGATTCTTGTATGTAATAGCAGAGTAATACATGTAAGTGGTTGATTTTAAAATGAGGGATCATCAGGACGAAATCGATTTTACGTAGTGTCCGTATGATATCTACATATACCCATCTAAGTATAAGTGATTTGTTTGTGGCTAACGATGAAATCCAGGACAGGCGTTACATCCTATTTGAGACTCCTCAGCCGGATATACCTGTCTCCCAGTAACCGATGTTGTTCCCACTAGGACTCGGACTTAGGACCGATTACTTTAAATGCCAAAGCGTTATCCACTAGGCTACTGAGGCACAATAGCCACCAGAGATTGATCAATTCCATCCAGTATCATAACAAAGAATTACAAGTATATCAACAACTGTCTAAGAATGTTGAATGGTTTGAAATATGTTCAGCAGTTAAACGTTTATTAAGTAATTTGTATTGAACTCGGAGAGAACCGTGTGGTAACTAACTCTTGACACTTTTGAGTGTATATATCGTATTTAAATTTCGCATTATATTTCATAACTAGTGAAATATTCATTCCATCATCATATCTTGAATAATTTGTCGCAGTACACAATAGTGTACTTCAAGATCTCTCCTTCGTTTGTCATTTGGTTAGGCGAAAACTGCTAGGCACGAATGGCAAGTCGATCGGTGGGGTCATGAATCTTCATTGCCTGAGGTGGCTTCGAGATGTGCTGTGTTAGCAGAAGTTGGATTCGGTTGTAAGAAAGTTCCAGGTTACCAAACCAAGACGTGACACCAGTGCGTCAAGTTCCTGACTGTTAGTCTCAGTCATGTAGGGAGATGTAGACTATCTGGCTAAGGTTCCCGAGACAACAGGAATCAGTGGTTGAGGATTCTTGGTGGCATGGCTGAAAATCGGTCACAATGACGCAGATGCATTCACTCTTTAATGTCTTCTATAGCTTGAATGTTCTGGTAGCTAACCCTAATTTTTAAATTTCCTCTTCTCCCATATACCTTCATCTACTTTGATATCAGTCTTTTTTTAGTCACTTGTTCTTTGTTTTATATTATGAAATGTCAAAACTTGAACCAATCCACTTGTGTGCAAAGTTCTACATTGATTTATTATCAGTAGTCAAACATGACAAACTATTAGCGGTTCTTTGCAAGTTGAAGGTCAGTAAACAGATTCTGAATCATCAGAAAATCAATCAGTTCTTCACGTAGAGTAGTAAATCGAGATGATAAAATTAAAGAACATTGGGTCAAATCGACAAATAAACAAATAACCTTGAACAAACAACCAGGTAGCACTCAGAAAACGATAATAACGATGATAGTCGCGCTATGTCGTGGATTGACACAATTTGTAAATTGTGAACCACTGGAAACCGACCCAGTCGCTGAATG
Source organism: Heterobilharzia americana (assembly GCA_944470555.2). Lineage (NCBI taxonomy): Eukaryota > Metazoa > Platyhelminthes > Trematoda > Strigeidida > Schistosomatidae > Heterobilharzia > Heterobilharzia americana. Next base: position 143,234,326 of record OX104127.1, on the reverse strand, counting down.
GTTGATGCATTCGCAGTGAAACCTGAGGATCCTGAGTTCGATCCCTAACGGGGTCGTGTGTGCGTACTGCTGAGGAGTCCCGTACTAGGATGAAACAGGTGTCGAGTGCTCCCATATTTTTAATGGTTCCCCCAATCGACGTCAGTCCATGATGAATACTACTGTTAGATAATAAACAACATAAATGTGCATAATGATAAGGCAGTTATAAAGAGTAATTTTGGGAACTGGGTTCAACACGGGTATTCATTTCGTTCATTAAAATATTCCTGGAGAAGTTTTATCAGTTCCTTTGCATACTGTACGGCTAGATTGTCCACATACTAGCGCACTTTCTACTTTCGATTACACTATAGATCAAGCATAAATAGAAAATAGTATCAAAATGAAATTGGGAGTGCACACCCCTTGTTGCTCATACTCCGTTGGCCAACTAAGGACTCAATATGTTGGTTTTTAATGTCATTAGGTGGCTAGTGACCTTGATCTTTATTCCTTAACTTTGCCACCGAATTCACTTGCTACAAAAGCTGATTTTAGGATATTAAATCAAACAGCTTCATCAATTAAAGAATATACGAATCATCTATACGAAATGGTAGTCGAAGAAGTGTATTTACGTAATCCCGTAGTTATAATATAATAATTCATGTTTACTACAACTCTTTAAAAGGTTTATCAATATTATTAAACATACCATCGGTCCCATGTCACCACGATCTCCCTAAAAATCCAATTAAGATAAGGGTTAACGAAATAGTTGAGAGTAATTTAAGCAGTTGAACATTATCAGATTATCAACGATTCGATAATTTAAACAAAGTTGAGAATAACAGGAATTTAACAGTAGTTATTGATGGTCTAGAGTAATACTGAATGATGTACAACAGCTTTTTATCTCAACAATAAGAGGAGTTAATTTACGATAAAGGAGGTGAATTTAACATACTGACAGCAATAATATAATGATATGCACTAGTTGTTGGCTATCTGTGATGATCAGAATATATGCCTTTTTTATTTTTAAGATACTATTCATCAGAGAATGACATCAGTTGGAGAAACATTGAAAATTTGGGAGAACTAAACAAATGTTTCGTCATATTATGTAGCTCCTCAATAGTGCGCATCCATGACAATGCCCTGCCAGGTTTCAAACTCAGGATCTTCAGGTTTCATCGCGATCGCTTTGATCATTTAGTCACTGAGTTGATGTTCAATGGTCTACAGTATCCTACTTCTATCAGTTCAGACGAAACAGTTATGAAGTGCTTACAGGTTTTCAATAGTTCTCCAAACTGATGTCAAACAGTGATGAATACTACCTTAAAAATAAGAAATAGATAAACATTTTTCAAGGTCATGCAGCAAACAGTAGGCAGCGAGAAGAGGGGGGATACACTGGACTGCGGAAAAGAACCTAGAAGATTTGGATTTCGCCGATGACTTGTGCCTGGTGTCACACAAACTTGAAGATCTGCAGGCAAAAACTAACAAATTGATAGAAGAGGCAGCGAAGACGGGACTTCAGGTGAATATAGAGAAGACAGAGGTGATGAAGATACCGCATCAACAACTCCAACAACAACAAACTCCAATCACCGTCAACGGGAGAAACTTAAAGGAAGTAACCTCCTTCACTTATCTAGGAAGCACTGTTTCAACTACAGGCGGCACAGACACAGACGAGGATGTCAAAACCAGTCAGAATCGGTAAAGCAAGACAGGCGTTCATTAGCCTGAAACCAGTATGGAGATCTACTTCACTGCACTCAGCATAAAGAACAAGATACGGATTTTCAACACCAACCCAGTCAAGTCAGTGCTTCTGTATGGTTCAGAGACTTGGCGCGTCACGAAAGGCATTTCCAATAAACTACAGACATTCATCAACAACTGCTTACGCTCGCTACTGAAGATCAGTTGAGATGACCAGAAAGAATCAGCAACAAGGAGCTCTGGGAACGAACCAACCAAGAACCTATCACGCAACAAATATGCAGGAGTAAGTGGAGATGGATTGGACATGCACTCAGAAGGCCGACTGAGGACATCACGCGTCAGGCCAGTTGCTCGAGTGGAATCCCCATGGGAAACGACGAGTTGGACGTCCCAGCTGAGGGTGACATGGAGGATGTCGTGCGAGGAGGAAATGAGAGGTTGTGGGCTGTCGTGGAACCAGGTTCAAGAGATCTCAGAGAACAGAGATCACTGGAGACGTGCTACTGAAGCCATATGTTCCACTAGGAACCCAAGGGACTAATAATAATAATAATATCACTGGTAGAAAATTGAATTATCCTGATAGATTTTTGATACCTTAAAATGAAACAGTACATTTTGAACTAGGTAAACTAGGAAATATAGCATATAAATGTCTAGTACTTCTTACAGAGATGCTGTATTGATGAGTACCAATAAACACAAAACCTACACATAGAATTTACCACCAGTTGACTAAGTCTTTGGACCAGTTGGATAGTCACTGGCTATAAGCATAGAGTAAAATAGAAGCAATAGGGTTTGGTATGTATAAAGTTAAGTTGTTAAAATGTTCACTTTTTAGATTCACATAAACAAACACCAAATGAATTATGAATGAAGTTGACTTTGTTTCACGTTTTTTAATACTTCCATTAACTGATTTCTTTTAAGCCAGTTTGTTTCAACCAGTTACAGTATTATTTAGACAGTTAATCAAATAACATTCATATATTCAGATGTCAAACTGTGATATCCAGCCATCTGTTACTTTTGACTTCCCAGTAGGCGAAATTCTTTAACTATGAATACATTCTAAACAAAATTTCACTTCAATACAAGTACTGGCTAAAAATTGGTAAGATATATCTGAACCATCTTAAGATGTAAAAGTTGAAGAAATAATAGTTAGATTAACTTTCTCACATGAAGTTTCTATCGAGCAGTAGCACTGAATCCTTGTTCTTGCAAACTTCTCTTATGTGATCGCACGGTTAGTAGGCTGATTGCTTAACATATAAGATTTATAAGTTATATCCAGATTAACTTATTTTCCACAAAACAAGTGAACATAGTTGTACAGTTATGCATAGAGATTGTTTCTTCCTGTGGTAGTGACCAGGATTAAGTAGCTTTTGGTGTGCGGCTTTATTTAGCTATCATCCTTGTCAATTGAGTTCTTTAAGATACCTAAGAAATAGCTTCAGTATTTATTCTACTCCCTTAAAGTATCATCTGATACAACAACATAATTTTAGCATCCTTGAATTATTCATTTAGGATCTTTAGTCTTCGAAGTCAGTAGAAAATATAGTTTCAGTGCTTAGGAATGCATTGAGTAAAGTTGAAAAGTAGGTTGCGTTTCAAATCATATTTGTATACCATTTGTTATTACTCTGAGTTCGTAGCTGGTAATCGTTTAGCTTATATGCACTTAGTCTGTTACTAAGCCATACACCTAATTTTGATTCCATAAACCTTGAATTTTCTAGAGGTTAAAGCCTTTTTCTTGTAAATAAGTCAGGTACTGAACTGAGAAGAGAATTTATTCAAGTAATTTTTTCCCTTTAATGACCTAATCTCTATTTCCACTGATTTAATAGCTAAATGTTAACACTTTGTAGCCTATTCTTATATCCTGAATTTAGTTGTCAAACTTTTATTTATAAAATGTGAAGAATACCTGTGAGACAAACTTTTAACAACCGTGTACTCTGGAATAAAATCTGCACCATTTTATTGGTATAACAGACAAGAATTTTCTAGATTTCCTTTCATTGTAAATTAGCGAATAATCTCCCAAATTATAACTTGTTATTCCAAAGCTGGTAGGTTTCTGCAGCTCTGTGTTTAACTTATTTACATGTAATGATCAAAACAGAACAATCATAAATACATTGTTATGTAATTTGGTTAATATAACCTTGGAAACATTCGAAGAGACTTTAAAACGAACATTATTATACAACGTGAACATTGGGATAAAAAGTGATAAAAAAAAATTAACAGCACATTACTCCTTTTAGTGTGGTACATTTCCTCAGTTGCCATATTTTACTGTCTTAGATGTACAGGTTGATTTGTGTTTCCAAACACCAAGGTAAATTTGTTTCTCATTTTAGTCTGCTTATTTCTGTGTCCCACCTATGATCTTTCTGATCGTGGTGAACTGGATCATGCAGCAAACCGTGAGGAGTGAGAAGATGGGCATACACTGGACCAATGAAAACAGCCTAGAAGATTTCGATTTCGCCACCAATCATGATTTATGTCTAGTGTCTTGTTACACAAACTCGAAGATCTACAGGCGAAAACTAACAAGTTGACAGAAGAGGCAGGACAGCGAAAGCGGGACTTCAAGTGAATGTAGAGAAGACAGAGGTGATGAAGATACCCAACCAACAGCATCAACAACAAGCTGCAATTACCATCAACAGGAGAAACCTAAAGGATGTAGTCTCTTTCAAATACCGAGGCAGCATCTTTTCAACTACAGGCGGTGGCGGCGACGGCACAGATGGCAATGTCAAAACCAGAATCGGAAAAGCAAGACAGGCCTTCACTAATCTGAAATCAGTGTGGAGATCTACTTCACTCCACTCAGCATAAAGAACAAGATTCGGATTTTCAACACCAACGTCAAGTCACTGCTTCTATGTGATGGTTGAGAGACTTGGCGGCGCGTTACGAAAGGGATTTCCAATAAACTACAGACATTCATCAACAACTGCCTACTCTGGCTCGATACTGAAGATCAGATCAGATGGCCAGAAAGAATAAGCAACAAGGCACTCTGACTGGCTGATAACGAACCAATGAAGCAAGAACCTATCGCTGAACAGATATGCACTGAAGGAAGTGTAGATGGATTGGGTATACACTGAGAAGGCTGACTGGGGACATCACGCGTCAGGCCAGGCTGTGAAGTGGAATCCAGAGGGGAAACGAGGAGTTGGGCTTCCGAGGTGACGTGACATGGAGGAGATCGTGTGAAGAAGAGATGAAAGCTTGTTGGGAGTCGTGGTGTCATGTTGAAAAGACTGGAGAGAAGAGAGTGGAATGGAGATGGGTTACTGAATCCCTATGTTCCACTAGGAAGCCAAAGGAAAAATAATAATATTTCCTGTGTCATATAGAGAAACGGTATAGTTGCTGGATAACGTTTTGGACGTAATATATTTTCTATATTCATATCAGGTGTCATTTTCTTTTTGTCGTTTAAGTGTTAGTTCATATTGTGATTATGTCTCATCTATCTGTTGAAATTAAGGCGATTTCTATTTTTGGAATGATATCTGATTTCAATTCACTAACCGCTACATTGAAGTTAAGGCCTTTCTCTGGTACCTTTACTGGTGCTGAGCTGAAGGTCCTAGTTGAGAAAGTGACAACTCACTTTGATTTGTTGGTCATTTGTGATGTGATAATGATTGTCTCATAATTATCGACTATATACTTTACTTTCATAGTTCCATTTAACACCTTAACCTGAATATTGTTCAATTTCTTGAGAGTTGCTGATCTTACTTTATTACGGTTATTCACTTGCTGTTTGCATCAGTTTATATTTTATTTCTTCAGTATAATTCTTGATGTTGTACAACTTCTTGACTATTCTGTAGATTTCTTCTGTAAGACAGTTTACTGAGACCCTGTATGGCTGTTTTAACTTCGTCTGTTAAAATTGGGGCAAGTGGATGTAGATATTTAGAAGTGATTCGATTTCTAAGATATTGAATATGTGATGATTTCTATGTCTGGTTTCTGTATGTGAAGGTCGTGCGAGTCTGTTGATTAATCTTCGAACTGGAAGACCATATATTTACTGAATATAGGAGTAAACCATGGGCACTGTGGTAGACAGTAATACCATTTTAGTTTAAATTTTGAGGGGGTTGTGGAGATTTGGAAATATTTCAAGTTGTTATTCATCGAAGACTGACATCAGTTGGAGGAACAAAGGAAACCTGGGAGCACTGGACAACTGTTTCGTCCTAGTATGGGACTCCTCAGCAGTGCGCACCCACGACCCCACCAGCAGGGATCGAACCCGCGACCTCAAAATTTAATTGAACTAGTGCTCGTTGGTGACTAGCTTCGAGAAGTATTCCCGAAGTTCCAATGACAAGTCGTGACCGTGGAGTCAAAGCCTGATGGCCGTGAGGACAAATACTCAACGATGACATTGGGTGGTGGTTTGCGCTATATCGTGAGCTAACAGAAGTTGGAAATATGGAGCATTGGAATGTGACCCAGTGGCTAGCTCAATGGTAACGCGCTGGTCGCGGAACCTGAAGGTGGCGGGTTCGATCATTGGTGGGTGGGGTCGTGTGTGCGCACTGCTGGGAGTCCCATACTAGTCGGACGAAACAGCTGTCCAGTGCTCCAGGTTTCCTTTGTTCCTCCAACTGATGTCAGTCTTCGATGAATAACAACTTGAAACCATTTTAGTTTGTTTATTAGATGTATCACACACTATTATATTATTATTTTATTATTTCGTCATGTTCATTTCACTTCACTCACTTTGGTATACTTCTCTTTTATTATCGTCATCATCATTATCACCAATTTTTCACTTCATTGACAACATTTGACCCATATTTCACTATTTAATGTCAATTCATTCCTTATTCACTGACTCATTTGCATGTTACAGCTTAATTATCACCGTTTTACAATTCTTTGACAGTACTTGTTCTGAAATTGTTCCTTATACACAGTGACCTATTTTCTATTTCTTCCACTTGAACAAATGACAACACCAACACCACTTGTGTACTTTACATATTGACTGAGGAAGTCTCGTTTTAGTGCAATTATCTGTCATTTTTTACCGAGTATAAATACGACTACTGTACAGCTTGATAATGAAGTTGTTGAAAAGAAATACTTCTTTTTAGCTGATACATGTCTTATTCATGAATAAATAGGTATATTTCGTAACTTCTTTGATGTTGACAAGACGTAAGTGATAACGAGCCCTAACATACCTGACTACTCATACTGTATAACAAACTACCTACTGAGGCAGCATACAAGTGTACTTTCTAAGGTTTGATGAACAATGATTGACTTAGCAACCAGTTCACGTTGAAATGCTTGATTTGTCGACCAGTGAATCAGTGAATTTAGGAGTGACTTTAAAGGCCATCCTAGCAACTGTTGAAATGACCGATCAAGCTTCGATATTCCTCCTGAAAAAGTACTTTCCGTAGATGGCTGTTTTATCAGTTGTTAGGGGGGCGTTAAAGTCATCCACTCATATTCCCTTCTCAGTGTATCCTACCGCACTTAGGAAAAATGAATTTGTCCAGAAGATAATGACCTGTCTGATTGGATGTGGGTGACTTTAAAGGCCACGCTGGTAACTGATGAGACAGCCAATTACATTCCTGTATTTTACGGGGAAGTACTTTTGCAGGCAAAATACTGAAGCCTGATTGGTCACTTCAGCAGTTGCTATGGTGGCCTTTAAAGTCATCCAGGGTTTCATAAGAGTGACCTGAAGGTAGCATTGACAACAACTGAAATAGCCAATTAAGTTTCTTTATTCTGACTAGAAAGGCGGATTTTCATGAAATAAAGGAGTACGATTAGTTATTTCATTAGTTGTTAGAATGGACTTTTAAACTCACTTGTTTCAGAAGACTAGGCTGTCGATCAATATATTAGTTATCGAACCGGCTGAGTCGCAGAGATGTTACCTAGCTATTTTCGAATTTCAATTAGCATAAAGGTTAGAAATACTCGATACAACAGATTAACAGTTCACCAAAACAAACTGTAATTTCACTTACCTTTTCTCCTTTCAGCCTTAGAAGACCCTGAAAAGTAAAGTATGTTATGTTATTCTATTCATTATTTATTTCGAAAATATTCCATATTATTTATGAGTGACTCTTTAACCCTATCCTAAAAAATACTGAAGTAATCAATTAGATTTCTGTATTTTCTGAGGAAAAAACAGCCTTTCCAGTTGAAATAAAGACACCTAATTGGTTATTTTAGTCGTCGCTAGGGTGGCCACTAAAGTAACTCTAATTTAAGGCTACATAAAAGATATTCTTCAGCCTGTAACTGTCGTGAGCTAGTTATCATTTGTACTTTCGTGACAATCACTGGTTCCAGATAAATAATTTTTAATTTTCAGCATTCAACAAGCCTAAGTACTTGATTATCAGTCAAAAGTATATTGAAGCAGTAAACAGATATAAACAGTATATTACAAAGACGAAGATTGCCTGAAACATGTGATGTAGTGGTGCTATGCCTCTCGAACAATCTGATAACACATGGATTTGTCACAATACTCATAAGAAAACTTTAGGAAAATGGTCAATGGGAAAAATAAGAAGAATAGAAAGGGTAGTGGGTTACTATATCAAAAACAATGTATGTCCACACAAGAAAAATGATACCCAGATCGTCTGCAAGCTAATTTCACTCAAGACATCACACCCACTAACCAGTGGACAAGTGGAAAAACCTCGAATCCACCCACATTTACAAGTCGCTTAGAGTACACCAGGGGGTCACCAGAACATCAGGTTAGTACACTGTGGTGTTGACTATAGCAATTTATCGCATAACACAGCACCTTATCAGTCCGATAAAATGGAGCCAAAAAAGTATGACAGCACTATCTGCTCAAATGAGTCAAGGGGATATGTCGGCAAACTTCATGTGACTTACGGAAGGGTAGTCTGAAGGACAGACAGATGATTAGTGAACTTCAGAGACGCAGCAACATAGATCATGGACAATCCGTAAGTGAAAGAGCCTTCAAGATTGTTGCTGATGAGTATATCAATTTTTCAAGCGTTTACCGAAGTCTAAGTGAATTTGAACCATTTCAATGCTAAAAATACCATGTAGCGGTTAAATACACACAACAGGTTGGCATGAAATTAAGGCATTTTTATAAGATCAATGTCATTAAACATTGGAATTGTACAACCAAAGCTACGGAAAATGTTTTTCTGAAGTGGGGAGGAGAAGATTCATCGGATTTATGACTATTTATTATTTGTCCTTTAGGTTCCTAGTGGAACATAGGGATTCAGTAGCACGTCGCCATTACACTCTCTTCTCTACAGTCCATTTGACGTGGCTCCACAACTGCCCACAAGCTTTCATTTCTTCCTCACATGATTTCCTCCATGTCACCCTCACCTCGGACACCCAACTCGTCTTTTCTTCTTTAGATTCCACTTGAGGGCATGGCCTGGGGCGTGATGTCTTCGAATAGTCTTCTCAGTGTTTGTCCAGTTCTATCCATCTTTATTTTCTTTTGCATATTTGTCAGGCGATAGGTTCTTGGTCGGTTGGTTAGTTGTCAGGCCAGAGTTCCTTGTTGCTTATTCTTATTATATTCTGGCCACCTGGTCTTCAGTATCCGGTGAGCATAGTCGGCAGCTGTTCATGTATGTCTGCAGTTTGTTGGATATGGTCTTCGAAACACTTCAAGTCTCTCAACCATCACACAGAAGCACTGACTTACTTGACTTGACTGACATTAGTGCTGAAAATCCGGATGTCGTTCAAACTTTATACTGAGTGCAGTGGAGTGCAGTAGACTTCCACACTGATTATTTCAGATTAATACAGGAAGGCATGTCTTGATGTCTTTCCGATCCTGGCTGCTTAGACATCCTCATCTGTGCCACCACCACCGCCTGTAGTTGAGACGATGCAGCCCAGCCCGGCCTAGGTAGGTACGTAGGTGAATGAGACAACTTCTTTTAAAATTCTCCCGCTGATGGTGATCGCTGCTTGGTGTTGTTATTGCTGTTGTTGTTGGTTGGCTATCTTCATCACCTCTGTCTTCTCTATGTTCACCTGAAGGAAGTCCCGTCTTCTCTACCTTGCCTCTTCTGCTAACTTGTTAGTTTTCACCAGTAGATCCTCGAGTTTGTGAGACAAATAATACTCTTCAAATTGTCACCAAATCATTTTCCTCATTTCCAGCTTCAATTCAGTTACTTTAGACTACACCACCACAACATAGACTAAGCAGATCACTAAAAAATAATTTTTCGTGACCCAGTAAAGAGACAGGAAGAACTGAGTTACCATCAAGAGGGTGGAATCTGAAGGTTGTTGTACAAGCGTCCATTTATATATAGAGCTGAAGTTATGTCAAGCAGTCACCACAAAAATAATAACAGGTGGCGACAGGGGTCATAAAAGTGTAGGTTCGATATGACTACAAAATGTTTTCTCATACGCAAAGAAAGTTTGAATTTACGGACGGTCAGAGCTTCCATAAATTTAAGCACTCAGCCCTCACTACTTCTATGTGTAATAATTCGAAGGCTGTTTTCACGTCTACCATATGACTAGTTTCTAGTATATGCTTGACAAAAGATGAAGAGGAACGTTTGTCACCTGCATCTGTTGGGTCAGCTGAGGTCATTTTTTTGTTTTTTAGATGTATTTTCAACCATCATCAACTGCATATCACGATTACTCCTCCGTGAGTATTTTTGCTTACATAAACATACAAATTGATAAACACAGTGAGATGTGGTGCAACTGTTTACGTGTTGCTTTGGCTTTTGTGGTAATGTAGACTTTATCTTCCCTATAATGATGACCTTGGTCGATGTAAGCCTTTTTTCACAATGGCTAGCTATGTGAATCGTCTCTAGGTGGCAATGATATGTAGACTTTTTTCATAGGAAGTGAAAACTGAATACTTTTCAATGCTACACAATTTTTACACCCGATGTTTAATTTCAACGGGTAACTGTTCTGAATCAGTGTTATCATCAAAAGCTTGATTTAATCGTCCTCTGTATGCAGAAGAAATGCTATTTTACGACATATTGCTTCATCGATGGGAGAATGGCTCGGTCAGGTCAATCTACAGGAAGCCGACTTAGACTGGGCGATATCATAGTTTCTTCAAGTTGGTACTCGTCATGGACTGACATCAGTTGGAGGAACATTGGAAACCTAGCAGCACTGATCAGCTGTCTCGTCCAACTAGTATGGGACTCCTCAGCAGTGTGCACCTGTGACCCCACCACACCAGGGATCGAATCCACCACCTTCATATTCCATGGCCAGCACGTCACAGTTAAGCCACTGGGTAGGAATCCAGTGATCCAGTGATCCATATTTCCAACTTCTATCAATCCATGACATAGCGCAACCATCACTCAATGTCATTGTTGAGTGTTGTTGTCTACATGTCCACTAGGTTTGCTCGACTGGTGATGACTTGTCAATGGAGCTTTGGGAATCATCTCTCGAAGCTAATCACCAGTGAATACTAGATCAATTCAATTTGAGGGGTTTTGATGGGGATTTATTCATTTCAAGTTGGTATTCATCATGGACTGAGAGCAGTTGGTCACGAAACCTGAAGATCGTGGGTTCGATCCCTTGGGAATGATGGGTAGGCACTGCTGAGGGTTCCATACTAGGAAGAAACAGTTATCCAGTGGGCCTAGGTTTCCAATATTCCTCCAACTGATGTCAATCCATGATGAATACCAGATTGAAAAATCACAATCCCCACAAATTCCCAAACCAAGTATTTTAGTTGCCATAGCTACTATCCAGTCCATTATAAACGCGGTTTAGTTTGATACTTATTCAATAGAATCGATCGTATGTGCACCGACGTTTCAAAACAGAATGGAATCAACGTTTACGAAAACAATTTGTACTCACATTGATCCTACCTTGGTAGTATTGATTTTAATTTTCATATGGAGAGTGATGTGATTTAGATTGTTTTTTCTCTGTCCTTCCTATTTAACTTAGTTAACAGTTTTCGTAGATTTCCCGTGTAAGTAGTTCGACCAATTCATTTGTGTGATCAGATTGTTCAAAAGATACAAGGCTAATACACCACCAAATGTTTCAGATAATCTTCATTTTCTCATTATATTGTGTAAATTTATCAAAGGGGCGGGGAGCTAACTGTTTTAAGCTTCGTTCGTGTCACTTTACAGCACCAAAAGGTGGTCAGGTTAGATTATTCTTTTGATGCCTCCGCTAATCAATAACATTTTGTTATAGCATATTATAAAAAGCCAAACCTACAATTTTATAGAATATAATTTTATCTGAGGTGGAGATAACTGGTCCATCTGTTGGATTCGGTTAGGTTATAACATTTGTGACGCAGAAATTCTTTCAAAGAAAAAATATTTAGTCTCATGACATTAGGTTTAGTTTATCACTTCAACTATCTGAGATTGTTGTGCTTTGGAAGACTTGCATTGATGCCGGGTGATAATTGAAAGTGAAATGAAAATCTGGTCAGGAGTCGGTTCTTGTGACAGAACACTCGGTTGGAAACCCCATGGTTGATGGTTCAAATCTTACCGCTGACCAGGTTTAATTTCAGGAATAACTTGAAAGGTAAGATAAACAGCTGTATTATTCATCCAATGTTTTATATATACCTTATGGTTTGTCTTCCTTTCAACAATGTTACACGGACATATTATACTGTGATAATTATTTGGTGTACTGCTGGCTTTCAGACTTGTCCTTGAAGGTTTCATCACCAGGTTGGGTGACTTAATCAGCAGTTATTTCGTATACGAAAAGTCTATGAGAAAAATCAAAGCTCGATAAACACGAAACAGTCATCATCCTCATCTTAAGCTGCAAATCTTCTGTACGATATTAGAGTATGTTATCAATCCCCAATTTAGTGCAGTTCGAAGCATGATCTTAATCAAATGGATGAAGTAATATTTTTGTGTGTTATAGAATATCTGTGGCTATGGTCATGAATGTACAAACTATGGATAGTAATCCATTCTGATCAACAATTTTTGTTACAAAACACGAAGAAGTCAAGTAAAGAAAATAAAAGTCTGTTAATTATGGATCGCGGCTAGCAGTGGAATCCAGGATGAGCATTTCCTCCTATTTGGGACTCGTCAGCTGGATATACCTGCTTCCCAGTGAGTGATGTTGTTCCCACAGGGATTCGGACTCGGAAGCGATCGCTTCAAACGCCAGCACGTTATCCACTACACAACCGAGCCATGATAGACACTTCTTGTGCGACGGGGAACAACATCACTCACTAGGAAGCAGGTACATCCAGCTGACGAGTCCCAAATAGGTCGAAATGCTCATCCTGGATTCCACTGCTGGCCACGATCCATAATTAACAATTAGAACACTGGCAATATCGAGGTATCCGCACAGGAGCCCATACGCCAATAGAGACTAATCAATTCTGTCCAAGAAGCGACGGTATCATATAAAAACGATTATACTAAAATAAAAGTCTTCCTGGATTTTTAGCTTTCTAATTAAAAGAAAGTAAGGGATATTTGATGCATTACTACTAATGAAGGTGATGCTGCGATTACACTATGCACTAGGTGGTTGAATCTTCACTTACGTGGTTTTTGTTACAGGCTGATATTATTTAGGTTACATTTAAAAGATATAGAGAATATAAAGTTTGTCAATATTTGTTGTATAGAATGAAACACAGAAATTCTTATATAAAGATCATTAACTAAATGTCTGTATATTATTTGGTCGGTAACAGAAAGCACTGAAGTAAAAGAGCGAAGGAAGAATCGAAGGAGGCTTGTTTATGATGACAATTTGAACATTTCTGATAAAATATTAGAGTGACTTAAAAGACCACCCCAGTAACGATCGGAATAATCAATTAGGTTTCTCTAATTTGACTAGAAAGTCAGATTTTTATAAAATAGAGAAATTTAATTGGTTATTTAAGTTGTTTCTAAAGTGACCTTTAAAGTCGCCCAAATATTATAACGTTCCATTGAAATATCAATTTTGCACAACATGTTCAAGTTTATCTCCTTTTTCTTTTCCGCCTTGATCTTAATACGGCCAAGTCATCTTTTGCTCTTCTCTGATCAGAATATTTATTCATCTCTTGTAATTGCCTATCAGTAGCATCTATAATAGTATGACTTTGTAGGGCTAAACTTTACGTTCATATTGGTACGGTATAATATCTGCAGTCTTGAAGAAACTCAGGCTAGTTTCTATCAAATTCTGGCAACCAAACATGCATTATACAATAGTATTGTAATTTTTGTTGATTAAATTTGACAAACACCAATAACTTGAAGCGTAACACTGTGGAGATAAATTTGTGACAACTTTGTCCAATTTTCATTGTTCTCTGACAAATAATACAAGTTTGGATAAAAGGTTACTAAACCCTAGATGAAATCTATGTTCTTTTGCCTACTTTACTAGTTTACTGACTACCACAGTGATTCACGATAGTAAGCAGACTGTGCATTTTTCTAGATGAATTCACGTGAAATCAGTTCAAAATGTTTTTTTAAACAAAGACATCTCTAGCTTGGAGTTTATCATGGACTGACATCAGTTAGAGGAAAATTGGAAACCTAGCAGCACTGATCAGCTGTTTCGTCCAACTAGTATGGGATTCCTCAGCAGTGCGCACCTGTGACCCCACCACACCAGGGATCGAATCCACCACCTTCATGTTCCATGGCCAGCACGTTACAGTTAAGCCACTGGGTGGGAATCCAGTGATCCAGTGATCCAGTGATCCATATTTCCAACTTCTATCAATCCATGACATAGCGCAACCATCACTCAATGTCATTGTTGAGTGTTGTTGTCTACATATCCACTAGGTTTGCTCGACTGGTGATGACTTGTCAATGGAGCTTTGGGAATCATCTCTCGAAGCTAATCACCAAACAGCGCTAGTCCATAGTGAATTCCAACCGAAAATCAATTAATAAACCTCCAGAAACCTTCAGATAGAAAGATAACTTTATAACGTTGGTTACTTAGGCAACTTGGTGTAGTTTTTGGTTGGTATACATATTGACCTCAAGTTGAATAGCAATCGAGTATCATCTCTAAAAGACTGCAGTGATGCTAAGATTAGGTTTACAGTTTGTAGCTTTCATCAATCGAAACTCAAGTTTATCGTAGGACTAAACAGGAAAAAAAGAATTTTCGAAATGACAATTGAATTCCTTACCCGTCGAAATAGATCTTCAATACAAGCGCATGAACTGACATTGGCTATCTGAAACAAGGACAAGATATTTGGCTGATAATTAATGATAATGTTTTCAGTATGAAGATTTTTGATGGAAGTGATTATTTTCAAAAGTGTTTTCATCATGTTTAGATGTGTTGACCAGAAAACGACTAGAAACCTGACAGTCGAAGACCCTCAAACTGGTAAGAAACAGCTGTCTAGTGCCTCTTGGTTTCTGACACTTCGTTAGGTGATTTTATTCTTTTATAAAAACTACTACATACCCCTAATTGTGCATAGCTTTTGCCTGGTTTCTTGCCCATGACCTTAAAGTAACCAACTTGGCTGTTTTCACATCGTTACTGGTTTTTCTTGCCTCTACTCTCAAGGCTGAACTTTCATTGGTTGTTGACTATTTTTACTTTTATGTGGATTTAGTGTTGTCAAGGTCAGTTAGAAATGTATATATTCAGCGTCTCTGTCAACTGTATTGGCTGTTTTAGACAGTAAGAACCTCTCTGTCAACGGTTTGTTTTCTCTTATTGTCTTCGTGCATCTGTGGTATTTATTGGTGTGGTGACGAGCGTTTTGATTAGCTTTAGAGTCGATCCGTCTGTTCTTTAGATTTGTATCATTCTAAGTTGGCTAGGCTCATTCGCTCGTAGGCAGTTAGGTCATACTACCGGTCATAACAAAAGCTCATTCTAAACTTACTAAAATAACTGAAAAGCATAGATTCATTTAGATCCAATTAATCACAGAAACAAACTGATCATTGACTTACTTTCTCAACTTCATCTACAAAAAATAGAAAAGAAACAAGAAAATAAACTTTTAGTATCTATTTACTCTTATCAACGTGAATTTAGATGAGTCTGTTGTTACAGCGCTTCTCTTCAGCGTTCGAGGGATCGTTGGAGAATGACAGTAACACAAGGTAATTTCATGTTAGTTAATACCCTAATGCAATTCTCTGGTCAGAAGCCAGATACTTTGTAAGCAATAAATCATTCTACCCAAGTCATTGCCATATCCAAACTTCGGTACATTTGAATATTCCCATTTAGATATTCAGAAAAAACACTGACTGAGGGAAGAAATATATTCTAGATTAGATTTTAAGTCATGAAGATGACAAGTTTTAGACATAAAGATGTAAATAATCTATCGAGTAGTGTTAGCACTATTACTTGTATTATACCATCATTGAGTAGACCGGATTGGTCGGTCTCCATTGACATGTGAACTCCTGCGCGGATGCCTCGATATTGCATGTGTTTTAATTCTATATAGAAATGATGGATAATGGCTAGCACTGGAATCCTAGATGCACATTTCGTCCTATTTGGGACTCATCAGCTGACTGTACATGGCTTCATCACTACTATATAGAATTCGAACACAGGCAATATCGAGGCATCTGCACAGCAGTCCATATGTCAATAGAGATCGACCAATTTGGTCCAATCAACGATGGGATAATACAAGCAATAATACTAAAACTATACCCGTTGCACATGAAGTAGCTATCGTGACTCGGTGGTCTCGTGGATAACTTTCTGGTGTTTGAAGCGATCGGTCTTAAATTCGAATCCCAGCGGGAACAACACCTCTAACTGGGAGGCAGGTACATCCAGCTGACGAGTCCCAAATAGGACGATACACACATCCTGGATTCCGCTATTAACCACTATCTACCATTATTATAATCAAAAGAGTAATTAAAATTGGAAATATGAAACAGGTTATTCTTAGATGAATGGAGTGATTTTGATGAGTAGTTCAGTTATAAACAATAAGAAAATAAATGAATTTTGAGGGAGTTGTGGAGATTTGGAAATATTTCAGGTTGTTATTCATTGTAGACCGACATCACTTGGAGGAACAAGGAAACCTGGAGCACTGGACAGCTGTTTCGTCCGACTAGTGTGGGATTCCCCCCACCCGCCAATGACCGAACCCACCACCTTCAGGTTCCACGACCAGCGCGTTACCATTGAGCTAGCCACTGGGTCACAATCCAATCGTCCATATTTCTAACTTCTGTTAGCTCACGATATATAGCGCAACCACCACCCAATGTCATTGTTGAGTACTATCCTCACGGCCATCAGGCTTTGACTCCACCGGTCACGACTTGTGATTGGAACTTCGGGAATACTTCTCGAAGCTAGTCACCAATGAGTACCAGTTCAATAGCTGTCCAGTGCTCCCAGGTTTGCTTTATTCCTCCAACTGATGTCAGTCTACAATGAATAACAACTTGACATAAATGAATGTTGATAGTTTAAATATTCTCATTGTGATAGTTAGAAGACAGAGTTTGAAGCGAATACGTATTTTCGGTAAATTCTCGTCAGCTTTATTTTCATATTTACAAATTATTCAACATAGTCTTCACTTGATATCAACATGGTTAAATTAACTCGAGTATATGAATTACAAGATAACAGTAAAGGTGATGATATGTAAAGTAAGCTAATATGTAATGCTGATTTGACTATCAGTCGGTAGAGCACCGGGCCGGTGACCCGGTGGTCGCTGGTTCGAATCCGGCCACGGTTCAGATTTTCATCTCACCTTCAATCATCACTCAGTATAATATGTATTCCGTATAGTAAATTAATTCGATTATGATGAATAGTTTTGAAAGCTTTTCTAGTATCCACTTGATGTCCCATGTCAATTAGATGTTCAAGTGTAAAGCTCTTTATTGTTCTAACTTGTTCTTTGCTCAACCATAATGAGTGATGCTCAGAAATTCGATGATGGACCTGCTTCATTGTACGCCCAATATGACTAGCTCCATATGAGCAGTTCAACTGATAAGTGCGTATTACGTAATCACTGGTTGTTTATATAACTGAACACTCATCAAAAACCACTCCATTTACCTAAGAATAACCTACATCACACTTCCAATTTTAATTATTCTATTGATTATTTACATCTTTATATCTAAAATTTATCATGTCTTCATGAATTATTGTTCATCAACCCATCACCACCAGTTGATTGGTATTTTGATTAAATTGTAAACCAGTATATAAGTGTAGAGCCAAAGACAAAGACCTAATTGAAAAGGAATATATTTCTTCACTCAATCAGACTTTTTTCTAACTATCCAAATTTATTGGAAGAACAAAGGAAACCTGGGAGTACTGGACAGCTGTTTCGTCCTAGTATGGGACTCCTCAGCAGTGCGCACCCACGACCCCACACCAGCAGAGGTGTCAGTCTACGATGAATAACAACTTGGAATATTTCCAGATCTCCACAACCCCCTCAAAAATTTAATTGAACTGGTGCTCATTGGTGACTAGCTTCGAGAAGTATTCCCGAAGTTCCAATCAGAAGTCGTGACCGGTGGAGTCAAAGCCTGATGGCCGTGAGGACAAATCGATGACATTGGGTGGTGGTTGCGCTATATATCGTGAGCTAACAGAAGTTAGAAATATGGACGATTGGATTGTGACCCAGTGGCTAGCTCAATGGTAACGCGCTGGTCGTGGAACCTGAAGGTGGTGGGTTCGGTCATTGGCGGGTGGGGGAATCCCACACTAGTCGGACGAAACAGCTGTCCAGTGCTCCCAGGTTTCCTTTGTTCCTCCAAGTGATGTCAGTCTACAATGAATAACAACCTGAAATATTTCCCAATCTCCACAACTCCCTCAAAAATTGAAAGTCATCAAATCCTTGACTGACTTGTTGAGTGACTTTAAGTTGTTCATCGTACTTTCAAGTGGAGAAAGATTTCGACTACATTATTCAAGGATACAGTAGATAAAAATTTTTTAATTAATTGTGTTTTATATGATCGTTTTGCACCGTCTAATTAGTCCTTGGGGTTTTCTACATGTTACCTGTTGACTGAAACCAAGAAAATTAAGGATTGGAAACTCACACTGGATTATGATGCACCTTTAAGGTTTGCATTATAGTACCAAACCATGACCTCAAATCCAATTGCCTAAACTCCCATATTTAATCCTTCATGAAAAATGTTTGCCTGTTGCGAGGTAGCTCCATTTTATACTTAGTTTTGAAAGTACAGATTTTCATGAATTCACCTCCTACCCTCCGCCAAGACAATAAAAAGCATGTTTGAGTGCAGTGAACACTTAGTGAAGAATGAAACTGCCTTTCTCAAACCAGATCCAGTAATAGAGTCAAAATTGTACTGATAATCGCTGCGAGATTGTTCACGTTCTAGCCTGACATAACCAGATGCTTTCTCAGTGGATCATAACAAATTTAAAGTGGTTGGAGATGGGTAAAAATGAAGAAGAGAAGGTGAAACAAACTGATATATGAATCAGTTTTTGATAGTTTTTAGAAGAAGTGGAGTAGTTTTAATGGGTTCAAATCCATCGTTTGCTTTGCTGAGCAGGGAAATCGGTAAAGAAACTGTTTTCATTTCCTTTTATATAACTGATGCTGCAGATTTGGAGAAAGACCAAGGGAAAATTAAAAATATCATAAGAATAACTGATACTCGTTAGACAATAGGTGGCTGTCGTGCCCCAGTGGCCTAAAGGATAACGCTTTGGCGTTCGAAGCGATGGACACTGGGTTCGAGTCTCAGCAGGGACATCATTCACTAGGGTGAAGGTAAATCCAGCTGACGGGCCCAAAATGGGACGAAACACGCTTCCTGGACTCCTCTGCCAGTCACCAGCATGAATATGGGGATTGAATTAAGTTGTTGGTTAACATAGGAAAAAATGTCATCATATTTTCTGTGTGAAATTTAACATACTATCAGATTGCAGGCTTTGGGATGAACTTAATTGTCTCAGAAGTCAATAGAGATCTTTCCCAGTTAACGTCATGAAACAATCTTCTTTAGGAATGGAAGATGCAGATAAGGTCTTATCGGAAAACTGATACATGTGACTGACTTATAGTAGACCTAATCACGCTTGTTTAATGTTGATACTTCCACTAAACAGTTTTCATATATTAAAAGTGCTGCTGAGTATACTACATTGAGATGTTTTATTCACATTCTGATGAGATTCTTGGGTACGACCAAATGGGGACGCATAATCTACTTACTGGATGAACGGTAAGACACTTGACAACTCGCTAAGGTGACAAAAGAAGAAGACAATCCTAGAGTGAAATAAGTTTACTTTATTGGAAAGTATGAAGGTAACAACCCAATGGTACAACTTTTTTATATGTATACATGTGTGCACCTTTGAGGTGAATAGTCAAGACAACATATTAAAAGTGAAAGATTAACCAATGGAAAAGCAATATTCTTAAAGGCGGTAAATATGAGCGGTATATGTGAAGCGGGAAAAGGCGCGAAAAAGACAGTTCAAATTTCCTATAAGATAAGTGGATAAAATTTAAGCATGACACTTTCAGTTTTAGAGATGCAGAATCCCCAACAGACATCTATCATCCAACTGAACGGTAAAGCTACTGAGGGTCTCATTCATTTTATATAGCGTTACTTTCTCTGTTGTTACCCTCTTCAAGTCATGGGAAGACAGTTGATCAAATGTCAATATTCCACTGGAGTAAAACTGTTCAAACCAATTTTAAGGTTATGTGAAATCTAAGCATTGATTTGGTTGACAAGGATGTAAGGTTACTCAACGCGTTTCGATTATTAGAGGTGTTGGTATGTGAAGATGACTTCTATACTTAATTGTTTTCGACCAATGACAGAACATTTTTTTGCGTGTAGATTATCTTATCATTTGTGTGAAACACATTATGCAACATTTTGAGATGAATACATGATGAGTAAACTTTGACATCGTCAAATAAGATCAGATCTTGAGTAGAAATGACTCTCAAAACTGACGATAACAATTTTTATTCAAACCAGAGGGCTAATGAAAATTGTAACTGGAAAAATTAGATTTTTTAGCTTATCACTGACAGTGGGAAATAGAATGCCTGTGCAGTAGTTCTTGTAAACTCATGGTTTATATAAAGGTCAGCTGGGAGTCATATTTTTAACCTTTGTAACGTAAGTAAATTGATACATATCTAAAAGTAATGAATGTTTTTTTTATTAGATTGTCTGATCATAGTTGTCGTCACTATTAACTGTCATTAGATGTCGGTTACTTTTATGCATTTAATGATGTAGATTGCAGATTTAGTTGCTTGGCCATTTTTTTCTTTCCTTGAATAAATACCAGTTTCCTTTAAGTTCTGAAGAGTTCACATTTTCAGGTATTCTCATGCATTCATACTGATAGCTCACAGTAATGGCTTCCAGTACTTGGAAATATTGAGTGACTATATGAATGTTGTTACCTGTATTATCCTGTTGTTGAGTGCACCGAATTGATCGGTCTCTATTGGCGTTTAGGCTCCTACGCGGATGCCTTGATATTGCCTGTGTTTGAGTTATATAGTAATGATGGATAATGGCTAGCAGGACACGCGTTTCGTCGTGTTTGAAATTCACTGGTCAGCTGGATGTACCTGCCTTCCACAAACCGATGTTGTTCCCACCGAGACTAACTCAAGAACCATTACTTCAAACGCCAGAGCGTTATCCACAAGACCACTGAGTCAAGATAGCCACTTCTTGTGCCACAGGGATGATTTTAATGTTTTTGCTTGTATTATCCCATCACTGATTCGATCGAATCTATCAGTCTGTATTGGCAAACGTGTCAAGAGTTAGTTGCCGCACAGTTCTCTCCAAGTACAATACAAATTATGCAATAGATGCATAATTGTTGAACATATTTCAAAGCATTCAACATTCTTAGGTGGTTGTTATTATTTGTTGATATTTGTAATTCTCATGCCTCAGCGGCCTAGTGAATAATGCCTTGGCGTTTGAAGTGATGGGTATGAGGTTCGAACCCTAGTGAGGAGAATATTGGTCACTGGGAGGCAGGCACATCCAACTGACGAGTCTCAAATAGGACGAAACGCATATCCTTGATTCCACTGCTAGCCACTATCCATTAATAACATAATTACATGAATGTATTGGATACAAGTTTTAGTCTATGGCGAGCTGAAAAAATCTGTCATATGGTGTGGATTCAGTAATTTACTTTTTCTCCTCAAATGAGTTTAATTTGTAATCCTTTCTGAGTAAGATTTTATTATAATGGATTGAATATGAGGTTTTTAGACAGTTTATACTTTTCAGGTTAAGAAGTTAAAGACCATCAACTTCAGATGGTTGGACTAAGAAACTTAAAGAATATTTAGTTATGTATTGTACTGCTAGCCACTGCCCGTCAATACTATACATAATTGAAACACAGGAAATATCGAGGCATTCGCACAACAGCCCATATGCCAACAGGGACTGATCAATTCGGTCCAATCAACGATGGTGTGATACAAGCAATAACACTATATATTGAGAAGTTTAAGAAGAAGGGCGACCTAAGTCTTTGCAAGAACTGGCGCGGAATCAATCTCCTGTCCACCCCAAGCAAAATATTATGACGCATCATCCTGGAGAGACCAGAGGATGTGCTGGATTCAAAGCTACGACCAGAACAGGCTGGCTGGCTGGTTTCAAGAAGTACAAATCATGTGCGGACCAAATTGCAGCGCCACGCTACGCATCATCATAGAACAGAGCATAGAATGGCAATCAGCTCTCTACCTCAACTTTATCGACTTTGAGAAGGCCTTTGACAGCGTCGACCGAGAGGTAATTTGGAAACTGCTTCATTACTACGGAATACCACAAACCTTTATCAGCCTCATTCAACAACTATATGAAGACGCCACATACCAGACAAGTAATTCACAATGGGAAGCTCAGTGATGTTTTTGAAGTGAAGACAGGAGTGAAACAAGGTTGCCTACTATCCCCCATGATATTCCTGATTGTGGTCGACTGGACTGGATCATGCAGCAAACAGTGGGGAGCTGTGAGAAGAGGGGGATAGGCTAGCTGGAGCAGGGAAAAGATCCTGGCAGATTTGGATTTCGCCGATGACTTGTCTGATGTCACACAAACTTGAAGATCTACAGGCGAAAACTAACAAGTTGATAGAAGAGGCAGCGAAGACGGTGATGGTGATACCCAACCAATGCCACCACCACCAACAAGCTGCAATCACCACCAACGGGAGAAACTTAAAGGAAGTAACCTCCTTCACCTATCTAGGAAACACTGTTTCAACTGCAGGCGGCACAGACGAAGATGTCAAAGTCAGAATTGGAAAAGTAAGACAGGCGTTCATTAGCCTTAAACCAGTGTGGAGATCTTCTGCACTGCATTCAGCATTTGGAACAATATCCGGATTTTCGACACCAACATCAAGTCAGTGCTTCTATGTGATGGTTGATAGACTTGGCGCATTGTGAAAGAGATTTCCAACAAACTACAGACATTCATCAACAACTGCAACCTACACTGGCTCATTACTGAAGATCAGGTGGCTAGAAAGAATGAGCAACAAGGAACTCTGGCTGACTGGCAACGAAGCAAGAACCTATCGCTCAACAAATATGCACTGGAAGGAAGTGTAGATGGATTGGGCATACACTGAGAAGGCCGACTGGGGACATCACGCGTCAGGCCAGTTGCTGGAGTGGAAGCGAGATGGGAAACGACGAGTTGGGTGTCCGAGGCGAGGTGAGGGTGACATGGAGGAGACGGTGGCAGGAAGAAATGAGAGGTTGTGGGGTGTCGTGGAGCCAGGTTCAAAGTTTGCAAAGAGAGTGGAATGGAGACGTGCTAGTGAAGTCCTATGTTCCATTTGGAACCCAAAGGATAAATAACAATATATTAATAATAGGTGGATATCATAAAAGATGATCATACCAAAATTCTTTAAACACCGTTACCAGAGCAATACGAGGTTGATTACACTAACATTTTGTATATAGAGGTCAAGT
The DNA here is from genome assembly GCA_944470555.2 of Heterobilharzia americana. Taxonomy (NCBI): domain Eukaryota; kingdom Metazoa; phylum Platyhelminthes; class Trematoda; order Strigeidida; family Schistosomatidae; genus Heterobilharzia; species Heterobilharzia americana. Next base: position 143,210,502 of record OX104127.1, on the reverse strand, counting down.
GACAGTCGGATGATAGTAACAGCTTCTACAAAGTGAAGTAACCAGACTGTTCTGTAGATATTAATGATTTTAAAAGCCTTATTATCTTCAATCCTATATCTTTTGGTTACCAGAATTGTAAAACTTTTCTCATCTTTCAAGCACAAACTTTTTAGGATATCCTGAGAAAGTCTAGTAGTTGCCATTCGCTTAGACTTTCCCATCTACCTAATCATGATTACATTGTGTTTCGACTTATTTTTTTATATGTTCACTGACTGATTCATTGACAGAATTTCCAATACATGAGTTTGTCAACGTGAGGACTAACACATAAATAGCACTTCTACCCACTCCTACATTTCATGGCGCCTTTAATTCTGAAAATGACGCTTTCGACTATGTAATACAGGTGTTTGTTAAATCAACTCTGACTTCAACTCTTCTCCTCTCTATATTTGCCTTGAGCCGTTGATACACTTTTGAAGAATCAGAGGACAACTCCACGACGGAATGTTTACAACGAGCCATGGGAATGGTGGTGGTTACATATGATACTCCTTGCACTAACACAACCATTTGCAAATATCTTCGTTTCCTCTCCGTTCCTGTCTTGATTTGCTCTTGACCGGCTCTTCATACACTTTTATCAGCAGCATCCTCTGTAATACGCCTGTGTTGTCCCCTGCGTTGCTCTTGGCAGAAACCTTACCCATTGTTGGTAATTCCCTATGATTACTGCCACCCTCTCGATATGTACTACTTATATCCGTTGTTATCAGCAACGCCCACTACACTATGAATTCTGAAGTCAGTCTTTCCCATGGAACACGTGAAGTATATCGCTTTTTATTTATTTAGTCAAATAGCGTCAATCAAAACTTAGAAAAGTAAAAGTTACGTACTACTAAAGGATGAAATGTGTAGATAATCAAAGTCTAAACAAATAAACATAGTTAAAAAAAGGGGGGAGAGAAAGAAGATGAAAGCTGAATTAATCTTGGAAGTTATTATTAATGATGGAGAATGTTTGTAGATGAGGTGAATGGTCTTGGTATATTGTGTTCTCTCATCTGGGTTGTTTAGTCGTGGAGCTTTCATCAACTTGCTAGACGACATCATCAGCACTAACTTCAGTATAAAGTGAGTTGTTAACATCTCTCCGTCAGTGATTTATTAGCTTGCTCTGACGATGTGGTCTGTGATTGCTTGTTTCCTTTGATTGTTGTGTCATTAACTGACTGCATAGATTTTCCTCTGGTTGACCTCTCACCTTTCTGTCATTTATCACTTTTCTTATTGGTTGATAGATCGGGTCCATTCCATACATCTGTTGATTGCTGACTGACTGACCTGAATGACAAGCTTCTAGAAGTTCTCTGATATTCTTTGTGTTTCCTCTCTCCCTCCAACATTTCTCCATTGTCAAAATTGAATTCATGTCCATGGTTGTTATTCACGTGCATCGAAATGAGTGACGAAATGTCGTGATGTTTAATAGCCAATTAGTGTTCACGAAGACGAAGGCAAAGACGGCGACCACTTTGTCCAATGTAGTGTTGACTACAGTTGATTTTGTAAATGATATTCGCTTTGTCTTTTTTGGTTGCTGCATCCTTTGGTCTGTATAATAGTGTTTGGAGGGAATTTGTTGGTTTATGAGGCGCCACACCAATTCCAAGTGGTCTCAGCAATCTTGTTGTGATTTCTGATATATCCTTTGTGTACGGTAGGATGGTGGGTTTGTTGATTTGTGTCGATGACTTTGTAGTTGATGATTCACGGATAGGCATCTTCTGATAAAGTTTCGTGGGTAGCCGTTCTTCTTTAGGATGGACATCAAGTAATTTTCTTCATTTCTCCATGAAGTTGTTGTACTGCACTGTGTTCTCGCTCTTTTCAATAGAGTGTGCACGCAACTGATTTTGTGTGTTGTTGGTTTGTTGCTACTTTAGTTTAGTATTTGATCAGTGTGTGTTGGCTTCCTGTACACTTGGGTTTCCAGCTTTGCTGCATTTGTCCTACTGACTGGAACATCCATGAATGGTAGTTGGTTGTTTGATTCCATCTGTATTGTGAATTTCATGTCATTGAAAACACTGTTGATCAAACTGTGACTGTTTTCTATATAATCTTTTTTAATGATGACAAAAGTGTCGTCTGCATAGCGAATCCAAATTTTTGGTTTGATCATAGGCAGAGTGATGGCTTCCAGTCTGTGCATTACTGCTTCTGCAATTAATCCGGATATCGGTGACCGCATTAAAGTTACTTCCATCTGTTTGTATATCTCGCCGTTGAATTGGAAGTATGTTGTCAGACAAAGGTCGATGAGTTCCATCAGACTTGAACATTTAGTCTCATGCGTTCTGAAAGGTTTATGTCTTCATTGAGCAGGAGAAACATAGTTCCCTTGGCGAATTGGGGCTTGGTGGATGTGTATTGTGCTGTGACGTAGAAGGATACCATTAGGTTCCTTTGTCTAGCCAAGGCAGAGATAAAGGCTGCACAAAATTTTTCTGCACACTTAGACTAGGTTTGTTTACTCCAATCCACATAGCCTCAAATATGTGTAATATGCGAGTGTGAATTCTATTCGAAAGATTTTCTGGAATGCGCTAGATGATACTGAATGCTTTGGTCTTGTCTATTACATGACCACTGCCGGCTAAATGTTACAGAATTGAACTTCGTCTTGACTTCACTTGTGATTTTCGTAACCATGACGTTAGGTGCTTAACAACACGTTTGTTAAGCTGTTTAGTTGTACATCCGATATAGTTTTCTCCACAGGAGCAGCTGAATTGATAAATGTACGTAGAAGTAGCAGAAATGAACAGCTTGTCTTTTATCTGAGCAACAGTTATCGGCCGACTAGAAAATGTTAAGCAGAGGTTAGCACCATATATAAGGTTCTTCTGATGACTGTAGACAGCCTGTAGGATAAAACTTCATTTGGCGCGTCGCTTTTAAATTGAAGCTTCATGAATATTGATTCCTTTTGGATAAACATTTGAACAGATTTTCTGCTTATTTTGTTCATGGATCTTTTGATGAAGCTATGCGGATAACCCATTTGTAGCACGATATTATAAATGTGTTCCAACTCCTTTTGTATCAAGTCATCGGAGCAGATCCCACTGGTTCTGTTTGCAAGATATTTACTTAGACTTCTGTCGGCATTTATCAATTCAGCTGCTCCTGTGGAGAAAACTATATCGGGTGTACAACTAAACAGCTTAACAAACGTGTTGCCAAGCACCTAACGTCATAGTTACGAAAATCACAAGTGAAGTCAAGACGAAGTTCAATTCTGTAACATTTAGCCGGCAGTGGTCATGTAATAGACAAGACCAAAGCATTCAGTATCATCTAGCGCATTCCAGAAAATCTTTCGAATAGAATTCACACTCGCACATTACACATATTTGAGGCTATGTGGATTAGAGAAAACAAACCTAATCTAAGTGTACAGAAAAAGTTTATTTATTTGTTACTAATGCATAATATCAGTGATTTTCAGCGTTTTACAGCTGATGAAAAGTTGAGAAATGAAATGAGCGTAATTCGTTCTATAAAATGTCTTTATTTTTTTCATGTTGAAACATATAAACTTATCTCAGCATTAATACGTCCGCATAGAAGTCAAATCGTGTGATAGAAACCTTGTTTCAACCTTTTTTCTCACACTACTACTACTCCTACTACTGGCACTACTACTACTACTCACACTACTACTACTACTACTACTACTACTACTACTCACACTACTACTACTACTATACTACAACTTTAAACCATTCAGCTTAGAGATCGACAAAGTTATATACTTCTGAACTGATAAATTCAATCTATGCAAAAATGATTTACACTGTGTTGTATGTGACTGGTCAGTCATATCTGTCTCTCTATAAATTTGCTGTCAGATGATAGTTGAGGTGATGTGCTGATCATTATAGTTGACTCAAGAGGCATGAAATCATAGTGTAATGAATTCCACGTTAAACATTTACAGGTTAATTGGTGACACGGATAATATATTAAAAATTTAAGGTTACGTAGATTATAATCCGTTAAAAGAAACTAACCTGGAGAAATTAAATCCATTTCTTCAGGTTTCTATAAAAATGAAAGACAATACAAGTTAGAAGTAATCATTATTTGAAAAAAAAAAACACTTACTGCTAAATAAGCTCAAATAATAGGCAGGAGAAGAATATTCAAGTATGCATACAAAGATAGAGAAAATATTTATCAGCAAGCATCGTGCAAAATGATGTGCATACCAGACAACCAGAGTGCATGTTATGTTACTTACAAACTGCATTCCTTGTGTACAGAAGTATCATATGAAGGTGTGATTTCTCAAATAATTGGCATTTAACAGTGACTGATAGTTACTAGTGGTTGGTGAAAAATGAAAGTGTGACAACTATTTTCCCAAAAAGATTTTTCGAGTTCAGTATCTTTCGAAGTAATATATTTGAAGGTATTAGAAATAACTAGTAGTAATAATGAGACGATAAGGTTAAAGCCTACCGGACACAGGATATCAAAGTGAGTGTTTACGTCAAGTTTAATCATCACTTTCATCTTTCTTATATACTTCAAACTTAGTAAAAGTTTACCTTAAATTGTTTTTCGATTCATTTGAAGGTACGGTCCCCTCTAAGTTATCCGAAAATGATATGCATAATGTGTAGGCGGATGGCTAAAGTAAGTGTAACTAAAAGCAATCGACTGAATGATCTCTGCTCCAAATATACGGAATAACTTGTAGCGAAGTATTTTCTCTAACGAAGTAATAAAACACTTACTAGACAAAAAAATGTAAGTACTCTTCAATAACAAGATATGAAGCTGTGAAAAGGTGCATACAATGAATGACATAACAACTTTTCAATTTAGCTTATTTACAGCCAACATTAAAAGATATGCAATTGATGAAAAGAGAAAAAAATATCATGAAAAACCACTTAAGAAGCAGCTTTTGTAAATAATTGAAACTATGCAATAATACTGCCATACAGATGTGCACGTTATATAGTTTTATGATGCTAAATGAGTTTTGGCGATAAAAGCAGACTATACTGTGGCAAATTGTGCATGACATAGCATGGTATTAACTATCAAACATCATTACACCTTGGTATACATTATTAACTAACCGTTACAGTAGTAGAATTTAATGAAACAATTTGAAATAATGAAGCATTTTTACGCTCACGAAGTATCGATGCATAATCAGGATGAGAAACATCGTCAGTTGGTAACACTGAATAATTATAAGCTATAGGATTTATAATAGATCCATTTGCTAAATGAATTTTGCCATTTTCATCAACAAATGAATCGAAAACAGGTCGCCCTGATATAGCATCGTAGACTATGTCCAGCGTTGATGAAGTATTACGGAAAATAAAATAACGTTGACCAGTAGAAACATCATCAAGAAGAGGAAAAACCAAACCATCAGAAAATTCAATCCAACCATCAGGGCGAAGAAATGATCCAGGGACAACATTACCCAACAATGTATCATAAATACGAGGAAGAGTATTATTTTCACCCCAATAAACAACGAAACGACCTCCAGTCACATTACCGATAGCAATAACATCCCCGTTATCTAAACGAAAAAGAGATCCACCCAAGAGTGATCCACTTAGAAATTCACCAGTCGAAGAATCCAAAACCACGGAAGAATTGGACAACCCTGTTGAAACTCGAATATATCGAGGATAAACGACATGAGGCAACAGAAATAAATCACCATCAGGAAGGTGGATAACACCATATTCATCAACCGAAGCTCCTTCAATCATCTCACCAGTGTGTCTGTCGAAAACCAGGTGTTCGTTTGTCAGAGGATCAACATGGATCAGGTATTGTGAGCTGTTGTCAGTCGACCCCGGTGCAACACGTCTGCCATCTGGGAAGTGAATCAGTCCATCTTCACTGTAAACAGCATCCCTGATATGACCACCTGTGCGTCTGTCGAACACTAATTTCTCATCACTGTTCGGATCTTGAATTATCACATATCTATCTAGTTTGGAAGAGGGCTCGATTGCCATTCGTCCATCCTCGAATTGTATCAGCCCATTGGCATCGACTTGTGCATCGTCTATTTGTTCCCCAGAGAAGCGGTCGTACACTCGGAGGGTTTCACCATCCTCGTCAGCGACTATCATGTATTTAGAGCCTTCTCTGGATGAGGGTGCCACGAGTTGTCCAGACGCCAACTTGATCATACCGTTGTGGTGGAGTGTGGCGTTCGTGAGTTCTGTTCCAGTACGACGGTCGAAAATGACGGGGTCTCCTGTCAGCTTGTCTTGTGCTACTAGATAGCGACCTTCGGTCATGGAGGATGCGATGGCTAAGCTTCCATCTGGTAAGTGTATCACACCATCTTTGTCCAAGTAAGCATCTGTTACTTGGTCACCTGTCCGACGATCGAAAATCATTTGATCTTGACCCTCTTCTGTTGTTCCGACCACCATGTAATTCGCACTTACATTTGAGCTTGGTGCAACCAGTTTCCCATCGGGTAGTCTGACTAGCCCGTTAGCCAACACAGCTGCTCCGAGAATTTTCTGACCAGTTTTCGTATCTATTACAAGGGTGGAGTTTTCGTTTGTATCCTCGAAAACGATATACCTGTACTTGACTCGATCTTGATCTAGATGCAATTTACCATCGGGCAGAATTATCAAACCGTGAGCATCAACCGAAGCTCCTTCAATCATCTCACCAGTGTGTCTGTCGAAAACCAGGTGTTCGTTTGTCAGAGGATCAACATGGATCAGGTATTGTGAGCTGTTGTCAGTCGACCCCGGTGCAACACGTCTGCCATCTGGGAAGTGAATCAGTCCATCTTCACTGTAAACAGCATCCCTGATATGACCACCTGTGCGTCTGTCGAACACTAATTTCTCATCACTGTTCGGATCTTGAATTATCACATATCTATCTAGTTTGGAAGAGGGCTCGATTGCCATTCGTCCATCCTCGAATTGTATCAACCCATTGGCATCGACTTGTGCATCGTCTATTTGTTCCCCAGAGAAGCGGTCGTACACTCGGAGGGTTTCACCATCCTCGTCAGCGACTATCATGTATTTAGAGCCTTCTCTGGATGAGGGTGCCACGAGTTGTCCAGACGCCAACTGATCATACCGTTGTGGTGGAGTGTGGCGTTCGTGAGTTCTGTTCCAGTACGACGGTCGAAAATGACGGGGTCTCCTGTCAGCTTGTCTTGTGCTACTAGATAGCGACCTTCGGTCATGGAGGATGCGATGGCTAAGCTTCCATCTGGTAAGTGTATCACACCATCTTTGTCCAAGTAAGCATCTGTTACTTGGTCACCTGTCCGACGATCGAAAATCATTTGATCTTGACCCTCTTCTGTTGTTCCGACCACCATGTAATTCGCACTTACATTTGAGCTTGGTGCACCAGTTTCCCATCGGGTAGTCTGACTAGCCCGTTAGCCAACACAGCTGCTCCGAGAATTTTCTGACCAGTTTTCGTATCTATTACAAGGGTGGAGTTTTCGTTTGTATCCTCGAAAACGATATACCTGTACTTGACTCGATCTTGATCTAGATGCAATTTACCATCGGGCAGAATTATCAAACCGTGAGCATCAACCGAAGCTCCTTCAATCATCTCACCAGTGTGTCTGTCGAAAACCAGGTGTTCGTTTGTCAGAGGATCAACATGGATCAGGTATTGTGAGCTGTTGTCAGTCGACCCCGGTGCAACACGTCTGCCATCTGGGAAGTGAATCAGTCCATCTTCACTGTAAACAGCATCCCTGATATGACCACCTGTGCGTCTGTCGAACACTAATTTCTCATCACTGTTTGGATCTTGAATTATCACATATCTATCTAGTTTGGAAGAGGGCTCGATTGCCATTCGTCCATCCTCGAATTGTATCAGCCCATTGGCATCGACTTGTGCATCGTCTATTTGTTCCCCAGAGAAGCGGTCGTACACTCGGAGGGTTTCACCATCCTCGTCAGCGACTATCATGTATTTAGAGCCTTCTCTGGATGAGGGTGCCACGAGTTGTCCAGACGCCAACTTGATCATACCGTTGTGGTGGAGTGTGGCGTTCGTGAGTTCTGTTCCAGTACGACGGTCGAAAATGACGGGGTCTCCTGTCAGCTTGTCTTGTGCTACTAGATAGCGACCTTCGGTCATGGAGGATGCGATGGCTAAGCTTCCATCTGGTAAGTGTATCACACCATCTTTGTCCAAGTAAGCATCTGTTACTTGGTCACCTGTCCGACGATCGAAAATCATTTGATCTTGACCCTCTTCTGTTGTTCCGACCACCATGTAATTCGCACTTACATTTGAGCTTGGTGCAACCAGTTTCCCATCGGGTAGTCTGACTAGCCCGTTAGCCAACACAGCTGCTCCGAGAATTTTCTGACCAGTTTTCGTATCTATTACAAGGGTGGAGTTTTCGTTTGTATCCTCGAAAACGATATACCTGTACTTGACTCGATCTTGATCTAGATGCAATTTACCATCGGGCAGAATTATCAAACCGTGAGCATCAACCGAAGCTCCTTCAATCATCTCACCAGTGTGTCTGTCGAAAACCAGGTGTTCGTTTGTCAGAGGATCAACATGGATCAGGTATTGTGAGCTGTTGTCAGTCGACCCCGGTGCAACACGTCTGCCATCTGGGAAGTGAATCAGTCCATCTTCACTGTAAACAGCATCCCTGATATGACCACCTGTGCGTCTGTCGAACACTAATTTCTCATCACTGTTCGGATCTTGAATTATCACATATCTATCTAGTTTGGAAGAGGGCTCGATTGCCATTCGTCCATCCTCGAATTGTATCAACCCATTGGCATCGACTTGTGCATCGTCTATTTGTTCCCCAGAGAAGCGGTCGTACACTCGGAGGGTTTCACCATCCTCGTCAGCGACTATCATGTATTTAGAGCCTTCTCTGGATGAGGGTGCCACGAGTTGTCCAGACGCCAATTTGATCATACCATTGTTTTGTATTTTTGCGTCTCTTAATATTTCACCTTTTCTGCGATCGAATATGAGTGTTGTTGATGTTTTATTGTCGTAGGTTATGATGTACCTGTCGTGTTTTTTTGAGATTGGTATTACCATTGTTTCGTTTGGTAAGTATATTATTCCTTGTTGGTCTACATAGGCATTTGTATTCGGCTACCCGTATAGGTGTCGAATATTTCTTTTTTTCCGGTTTGTGTTATATTTTCGGCTATGATATAACGTTGATTTTTAATTTCTGGTTTTGTCGCAATTACTGTTCCATTCGGTATGATGGCTAGTTCATTGGTTATTTTTACTGCCCCTGTTATGATAAGATTTTCCGCTAAATCTACTATATCAATTAGTCCATCTGTTCTTGGTTCTTTCATGATGTATCTATACTTATATACTGAGATGTTTTTGGTTTCTTTCTCTTTCAATTTATTTTCTATAGTGGTTGGATATTTAGTTTGTATGTTATATTTTCCAGTGTCATCTGTAGTTCTCTGATTGTCATCTTTGTTTGTATATTCCTAAAATAAAAATTATTCACTGGTAAATGTATTCAGTTTTTAACGTTTTTGTGATATATTAAAGGTTGATGTGCATATTTTGGTGTCAGTCTTGATTTTTCATTAGAATTTTAGAAATTTTCAAGTTATTGTTATTTTTCATAGTGTAATTTTTTTTATCAACTTCTTGGAAGTCTACAATTTTTGCATGGATACTAGATGAAGTATTATCATTCTCTTTTTGTTATATTCTAACATTTAATAATATTTTATTCTGAGGTGAATGAAGATTTTATTTCTGAGGTGGTATTCACTGCGGATGCGTACCTCCGAAGAGTCAATAACAAGGCTAAACCATTGTCTAGTCCTCTCAGACTCTCAAAAGTTCCCCAACTGATTGCAGTCTGTGAGGCATATTGTCTTTAAAATATCCTATACATCTGTTTATAGACTTTTAGACACAAGTGATTTTCAGCATTGGTTCTTTATCTTACCTCTGTTGGCACTTACCATGAAACTGTACCAATCGCCTTAGAATATCTTACTGTTATAATAAAAATGGATGATGGCTAGCAATGGAATCAAGAATGCTCATTTTGTCGTATTTGGGACTCGTCAACTGGATGTACCTGTACTGTCTTAGAGATTCAAAGCTGTATAATCTGGTAATCTTTTTTAGAGACAGATTTGCAGACTTGACACTTGTATGCTTTGATTTAGTTTCTTTTGACTAGAAGTGAACTACTAGGGTTGACTAACACATTTATGAGCATTCTGAAAGTTACCCATCTGTTAATTGCTACACAATTTTCTAAGAATTTCGAGGAGTAAATGCAGTGTATTTCTGGGAACTACTGTATAACCTGCCAGTCACCTACAGTTTATCGTATCTGATTTTCATCTGATTTTACTAGTGGATGAGTACTGCTGACGAGTCCCACACTAGGAAGAAACAGTTGTCAAGTGCTCGTAGGTTTTTAGTGGTTCTCAAAATGATTTCAGTCAGTGGTGAAATGCCACCTTAAGAATGCATTCACCGGTAGTCATTATGTGGTTATGTTGGATAGTGGCTAGCGGTGGAATCCAAGGCACGTATTTTGTCCTATTTGGGACTCATCAGCTGGATGTACCATCCTCCCAGTGAGTGACGTTGTTCCCACTGGGATTCGAACTCGGGACTGATCTCTTCAAACGCCAGAGGGCTATCCACTAGACCACCGAGTCCTGATAGCCGCGTCTTGTGCGATGGGTGTAGTTTTAGTTTAATTGCTTGTATTATACCGACTAGTGGATAACGCTCTGGCGCTTGAAACGACCTCTCCCGAGTTCGAATCCCGGTGGGAACAACACTCACTGGGAGGCAAATACATCCAACTGGCCAGTGAGTTTCAGATAGGAAGAAATGTGCATCTTGAATCTCACTGTTAGCCACTATCCATCATTACCATAATTAAAACACAGGTAATATTGAGGCATCCACCCAGGAGCCCATATGCCAATATAAAGACTGGTCAATTCGGTCCAATCAACGACGGTATAAAATAAAAGCAATTATACTAGTCATAATGTGGATCAGTTTTTTTCTTCCAAGTTCACTATTTGTTCAACTGCTAGTCATTTTCTTATTTCTGATTGATTGGATATTAAGTGGATTTAACATTTTTCATAACTCGATTTACACTGGCTAAAACTTACACCGTTACTCATTTCAGTCATAACTTTAAATATTCTCAGATCTCTATTTCATAAACAGAAGTCATTTTCTTTGATAGCCATATCAATATACGTGTGTTTCAAGAATTTTAGGAGGTAGATTCTAAAACAAAACGCTAATGAGAATGGCTTTAGAATATGAAAACTTAGATCTGAAAAGATTATCTCATGATACAATGATTTTTCACTAGTTATTCGAATCCTTTTTATAGAACATTAAAACAATTTAGTTGGTACAAACCTTAGTCTGGCAGTTTATGGGTTATGGGCTGAAGTTTGATTGCTACTTTAATTTTCTTTCAGTATGATTCATGACACTTATGATCAGTTTTTAATGAAACCAAGTATATTATGACTAGTTGATATCATTCACTTATGAAACATGCGTTTGTTTAGTGAACAACGCAATAAGTAGGCTTTACTTGAGTTAGCGGCAGCACGTTATATATATCTCAGAGTAAACTATGACTGAAGTGGGTTAGAGACCAATGACATAATTTATCAAGGTAACTTTCTGCAAAGGATACCAAATAAAGTGGAATCTCAGCAAGCAGATAGGCGACTTGTTCGGGAAGTCTTAAGACAAAATAACTATCCAGACAAACTATTAAAACGGATCGAATAAAAATATGAAAAAGTCAAGCCATAAAGATTGGATAAGTACTATAGTATTTCCTTATCGAACATCCACTTCAGAGGAAATAAGACGTATCCTTAACAGTTACAACATCAGAGTATTCTTTAAGGTGACGAATACATTACACTCACACCTGTGTAAATTAAAAGATCCGATTCCTCATTTGGAACAACAAAACTGTGTTCATAAGGTAGACTGTAGTGAGTGTGATGCCACATACACTGGAGAGGCATCACGTCAAGTACTAACACGTCTAGCCGAACACGGTAGAAATTCCAAAAGGCCACCAAAAAATTCCTATGATCTAGAAAAACTTGAAAAAAGCTCTGCTATCGCAGCTCATGCCCTATATTCAGGTCATAAAATATCATTCGAACAGACAAAAGTTCTGCAAAAGGGTTTTCTTTCTCACAAAGAACGGACCATTGCAGAAGCTTTGCACATCTGCTCATATGCTTCTTCGGTCAACAGAAAAGATGGGTTAGACATCCCACTAATATGGCAAACATTAATGACTCGCCTAGGCAGTTATAAATAATATCTGAAGAGAAGGTAGATTGTCTAGTCCTATTACATACACCTTATTGATCTACTATTTTCATCAATTTTACACTACTCTCTGAGTCATATACATTCGATGAACCATAACATAATCCATTTTGTTATCACTCATACTTCAAGGGTTATCAAAAGTACATTTATGGTTATCATTATTATTATTTATTTAAGATATATTGTCTCATCTTCAAATATTCACCCTTCCAAACTAGTAATCTATTCTTGAGGGGCTTGTGGAGATTTGGAAATATTTCAAGTTGTTATTCATCGAAGACTGACATCAGTTGGAGGAACAAAGGAAACCCGGGAGCACTGGATAGTCAGTCTTCGATGAATAACAGCTTGAAATATTTCCAAATCTCCACAACCCCCTCAAAAATTTAATTGAACTGGTGCTCAATGGAGACTAGCTTCGAGAAGTATTCCCGAAATTCCAATGACAAGTCGTGACCGGTGGAGTCAAAGCCTGATGGCCGTGAGGACAAATACTCAACGATGACATTGGGTGGCGGTTGCGCTATATATCGTGAGCTAACAGAAGTTGGGAATATGGACGATTGGATTGTGACCCAGTGGCTAGCTCAATGGTAACACGCTGGCCGCGGAACCTGAAGGTGGCGGGTTCGATCATTGGTGGGTGGGGTCGTGGGTGCGCACTGCTGAGGAGTCCCATACTAGTTGGACGAAACAGCTGTCCAGTGCTCCCAGGTTTCCTTTGTTCCTCCAAGTGATGTCAGTCTTCGATGAATAACAACTTGAAATAGTAATCTATTCTTTCTCACCCTTGATGTCTCACAACCCCATTGTACTTTTCATAGATGAACTAAAAAATTTCCCCAACCCTATTTTTTTGTTCCACCTTACTCGCACAACGGAAAAACCTCTCTGACCGAGTTGCTTATTCACTCACCTGCATCACATTGATCTTTGCTCCATATCACTATGTAATTGGATGATTGTAAAGGTCACCACTTTCTGTACCAAAACTTGAATATTAACCTGAAAACTTAATGTCAGATTCATACTCCTGAAAAGGATCTTCCTAACAAGATGGAAACGTTGAGGAATAATACAAAATATTTGTTTATTTTGTTATTTGTTCTAATATACTACGCTGGGATTACACAAGTAAAAATACATCCTATACAATGAATCATACTAACTCGGTGCCCAAGTTTTTTTCAAACCATCCAGTCCATTATTGACCAAGATACCTTCGTAACTTCCTGCTTTTTCAAGTTGGTATTCATCGTGGACTGACATCACTTGGAGGAACACTGGGAACTTGGGAGCACTGGACAGCTGTTTTGTCCTAGTATGGGACACCTTAGGAGTGCGCACCCACGACCCTACCAAGGATGGAACCCATGACATTCAGGTCCTGTGGGCAGCATGTTACTTCGTAATCCCCACAATCCCCCCAGATTCAATTGAACTAGTGCTTATTGGTGACTAGCTTCGAAAGGAGATTCCCGAAGTTCCAGTGAGAAGTCGTGACCAGTGGGACAAAGCTGGTGGCTGTAAGGACAAATACTCAACGATGATGTTGGGTGGCGGTCACGCTATGTCGTGAACTGACAGAAGTTGGAAATATGGATCATTGGATTCTGATCCAGTGGGTCAATGGTAATGTGCTGGATCTGATCCCTGGCGGGGTCGTGGGCGCACACTGCTGAAAGGCCCCACACTAGGACAAAACAGCCGTCCAGTGCTGTCAGGTTTCCAATATTCCTTCAGCTGAAGACAGTCCATGATGAATACCAACTTGGAAAAAAAATCTATAAGTCCTCACAAACCCCCTAAATTCAACTTTCTGTTTTCTTTTGGCACAGGTGTGCAAGTGTTCGGACCTACTCATGTGAAGCATATTATGAAAACTATTATGCAATTTTTAGTGACGCATTCAGAAGCGAATTCCACGTCAAGACTAACTCAGTTTTTTGCCAAGTTATTCATGAGTACCTTAGTTTTGGTTACATCTAAGTTGACAAGATGCCAGTTACTTGAAGAACTGATGATTACCTGTTTATTTGAGTGGAATGCATCATCAAAGAGTAACCGATTTAATCTTATTCATTTCTGCATACTGACCGAATCCTATCGATCATTCTGTAAATTAACCACTAAGCTACTACGGTCATCATCGCGCTGCACTTTAAAAGGTTTCAGTTGATTGGAGGTACTCCTTAGCAATGTATATCTCCAGCCTTAAGGAAACTGATTGACCTCTGTTGGTAAATGGGCTGCCATAGAGACGTCTCGGTATTACCTGATCATTCATTATCTTTTATTTGCTTGGTGGTATCCAGCAGCGGAATCTAGGACGTACGTCTCGTCTTACATGGGACTCATCAGCCGGATCTGCCTGAACCTCAGTGAGTGATGATATTCCTACTGAGACTTGAACCAAGAACTCATTACCACAAAAGCCAAGGCATTATCTAAAAGGCCACTGGGACAACTATAAAGAAATTATACTCCACTACAGTGCTCAAGTTCTATTCTCATTATGATGAAGATAATCTTGGTTTGTTGCTGATAGATGATGAGAGGTGTGTCATTTAACTCTTTGATCATACTGCAAACGTGAATAATAGACTTCGATCAGTGATGAACAACAAGGGTTATACAGCTACACTGATTACCTACTAGTCATCATTTCTTGTAGACAATCACGGCTGAAAAGACTGGATCTATTGTCAGTGGAGAAATGGTGGAAGTTAGAGGGAGATATAGGTAGCTGCTGGATTTAAACCATTCGCCTTCGAGTTGCTAACCTTATCTGTGAATTAGGTTTATTTTAACTTCAGCTATCATCTTAATTTGATGCCAAAGTTTTCCGAACTACTTATTCCCAAAGCGTTGGCTATATAATAATGAACTTAACGGCAATAAATATTCATCGTAGACTGATATCAGTTGGAGGAACAAAGGAAACCTGGGAGCACTGGACAGATGTTTCGTCCTAGTATGGAACTCCTCAGCAGTGCGCACCCACGTCCCATACTAGGACGAAACAGCTGTCCAGTGCTCCCAGGTTTCCTTTGTTCCTCCAACTGATGTCAGTCTACGATGAATAACAACTTGAAATATTTCCAAATCTCCACAACTCCCTCAAAATAAATATTTTATTGATGTACTATTAAAGACATCTCATTCTTTGTTTATCAGGTTAAATAATCAGAAATCATTCCCTTACTCGAGAAAATTAGTTTATCAGAAGAAATAAGCTGAGTATTAAGTGAAAGAAGGAATGTAGGTTAAGGATGAGAGGTTATCATTTCATGCTTTTCATAGTAATACTGGGTAGTGTCTAGCAGCCGAATCCAGGATGCACGTTTCTTCTTATTTAGGATTCACCAGCTGACTGTAACTACCTCCCAGTGAGTGATAGTGTTCTCTCTATGGCTGGCTGGAACCAGCCAGAGAGTTATCCCCTGGATTACTGAGTCATAACAGACAGTTCTGTGATTAGTATGGTCTTGACTTTGCAGCTATCATGACTCAGTAGGCTGAAGAAAGGTTCTAGGTTCCAGTCTCAGAGGCAACAACAACATTCACTAAGAGGCAGATACATTCATTTGATGACTCCTATATAGAAAGAAATGCACATCCTGAATTCCACTGCCAACCGCTATTCATCAACATTATCAGACTGAAACTACTGACAATATAGTGGCTTTCGCACAGGAGCCCATATACCAGTAATGGCCGATCGATTATGTCCATTTAACAACAGAACATTACAAGCTAATACATTCTGTCTTTGATTTTTATGAAAAATCTTCTTAATTACAGACTCAGTCTTATGTTCCTATCAATTCTGTGAAACTGGAATTGAAAAACTTTACTTCACAGTATTCTGGAATATAAATAAAACAGTTAACAGTTATAAAATTACAGTTATTGAAACCTAATGACCAGTGAGATATTCAGTCGAATTAAATTACAGACTTTGTTCAATGTCATTAAACCTGGTAGCGAACAAGGCCTTACATTTGTTTCGGTAGCAACGCATAGGATACTGAACTGTAGGTTAATGTAGTAAGTACCTTTTGCAATCTGTCTGCGTGATCGCATTGTATATTATGAGCTCAAAACTTTGGAAGAAGAAATAGACTTTCTGTTTTATGAAAGTCATACCATTGACTGTTAAAATGACCTTATCAAAAGGTCTACGATTATTTATTTTAATATATACATGTATACACTTGTTTATCTCTTCATCTGTGGTAAAATCTTCGATGATAAATAGCTTAGCAATTTCAATCCTAAAATTACTTAACTGTACATTTACTCATTACTGTTGAAATGGATATAACCATTCCATTTCCACTTGGTTTGTTGACTTAAATTTGTAAGCTGGTTGAACGTGATGAGAAGAAACTCTTACTCGACTTAGGTTTCCTGGTCGTTGGCACTCGTTAGCAAGGTGCATCTACAATCTCAAGGGAGCTGATGTCCCCTCTGATATTCTAATCTGCATCACCCACTGTTGCAGTCAGTGACAATAATATTAATGGTAATAATAATAATATGATTATTTCTCACAAAATCGATTTGCCAGTAATTCGATTTATTGAAAACGGATTCATAGTAATTGAAAATCAGTTTACCAATAATAAGATGGTTCAAATAATCCATTTGGTGACCATTTTCTTAAATACTATGAATAACGTGTATTGTTTTCTTCAGTCTATTATCAGCTAATAAATTTATAATTGTATGCAGTGTCAGTGTAAGACATCCAGTTAAAAGCATATTTTATTTAGAAAAAGTAATTCTAATCAATTATATGCTCAACTCGGCCGACTGGGGACATCATGTGTCAGGCCAGTTGCTCGAGTGGAACCTAGATGGGAAGTGACGAGTTGGGCGTCACAGCTGAGGGTGACATGGAAGAGATAATGTAAGGAAGAAATGAGAGGTTGTGGGCTGTCGTGGAACCAGGTTCAAAAGTTTGCAGAGAACAGAGTGTACTGGAGACATGATACTGAATCCCTATGTTCCATTAGGAACCCAAGGGACAAACAATAATAATAATAATAATAATAATAATATGCTCAACTCAACTATGATGGATTCATCTTTGTGTGATGCTAATGAATTCTACAAGGAACACCTACTAAGCATCAATATATTTCCTTTTCAATCTGCATTATATCATGTAATATTTGGCGTTAAATATTTTCAAGTTATTGGATTAAACAGTTGGTTAAATTCTCTGCACGATAAGCTTATCAAAAACATAGATTGCTAAATTAGAATATATAACATAATACTGAACACCACATGATGTATATGTATGGTTAGTGGAATAAATTTAGTTTTACAGAGAAATGGTCACAGCTTAAATATTTCCATAGTCAATGCTTGAATACAGCATTGTGCAGTGTAGATTAAGATTTCCTAGACAGTATGACTTTCCGCTAGATTGCAAATAAATTTTAATGTTATGAGCCCTACCGAGTTCAGAATCTGGATATTGGAGGTCATGCTGAATGCCACCAGAAGCACTAGGAGTGGTGGAATGTGAAGTATTTATGGAGAAAAGAGATTATATATATATATATATATATATATATATATATATATATATTCGAAAGATTTATAACTTACATCTTCATCGTCCTGTACTGAACTAGTCTAAATGAATAGAAACATTTTTAAGCAAAAGATAAATGAATAAACTTATATAATAGACGGTAGGAGGCAATATAGTACATAATTACATAGGTAGAACTGACACAGTAGGTTAATTTGTCGAACTCATTTTGCGAAAAGCTCTGTCAACATGAATAGTTGCTCACGTTGTAGTTACACTTTTTGTATGTACATGTCAGACAACAGTACCGTTTAGAGTGAGCGGTTGTTGATATGTAACTTCTCCCATGAGAAGAAACATGCTGATGATTTTTAGCTAATGATGATGGTTTCATTACTTTGATATTCTGTGAATCACAGTTCGAAAGCTTATGATATTACTATCGAACCAAGAAGCAAACTGATTTAATGTATCAGCGGTTCATAACTTGATTATCTGCCTTGGTTGTGCTGTGTTCATTGACCTGCATGAATTTAAAATGAAGTCAGTTCTGATGACGTCGTTTAGAAAGACAGTAAGTTTCACACAGGCAACATAAGTTATGTGAACTACAAATATTGGTCAGCAACCGCTAAAAATGGTTAGGTCGGTAGAGGAATCATTGCTATTGCACAAAAGAAGCGGATAAGGACTTCAACGAAGATATGGCAATGCGCATGTAATCTTTTCTAGGACACTCATAATTTCCACGATCATCAGAAGCTGCTTAACCTCGACTCTAAATATAGTTCAATAGTTATTCACCTGTCCTAAGCCCGGATAAAAAGGGAAGGTTCAGCATACGGTTAGAAACCATACACTGCAAAACTAATCCAATCGCAGAAGAAACTCTAAAGCACAAAGAAAATATTAAAAAGAGAAATAAAATTATTCCTCACTGCAATCGGAAAGAAGAAATGACGCCAGTTGGTGAAAGCATTCAAAAAGCCAATTCGCTGATGTCTCACCTCTCTCTCTCTCTCTCTCTCTCCATGAACGCGAAAGTGAGAATGGAGACATGGAATGTCCGCACAATGTTTGAAGCTGCCTTGCTAAACCTCACACATTGCCAAACAGATGAGAAGGTAAAACATAGAAGTGCTTGAAATCTGAGAGGAATCCACAGGTAGAATGGAAGTGGACTCTCCAAAATGTCAACTGGAAACGAGTCAATAATCTACTCCGATATTGTCACCCAAACGACAACCTCCTGCACAGCACACTGAGTTTTCGAGTGACTACCATGATGTCCTCAACAGCATCGAAGGCTCTCTCTCATGCAGTGAGAAACAATCTCCTCCAGCATCGGCATCGTGACACCAAGATTCAACTCAGAGGGAAGGAAGGTCACAATCACACAATGCTACGCTACCCCACTCTACACTACTCACCTACAAATAAACAATGCAGATGAAGAGAAGAAGGAGGAATTCTACAGACAACTGCAATCAGTCAGTGCTGGACAACACCCCACATCAGTTGGCGACATCAAAATGCATTCTAATGGGTGGAGTGACATCAGTGCCTAACTGGGAGCAGATAACACAGAAAGAGAACTTATCGTGGATCGAGAAGTACTCGGTGAAATGATGAATCAGAATGGAGAACTGTTTGCGGAATTCTGCACCTTTAATGATTTGGTGATTTGAGGCACTGTGTACAAACAAACACAAGGATATTCGAGAAGCGACTTGGATTTCACCAGATACCAGGACACACTAAAAATCAGATCGACTTCATCTC
Source organism: Heterobilharzia americana (assembly GCA_944470555.2). Taxonomy (NCBI): domain Eukaryota; kingdom Metazoa; phylum Platyhelminthes; class Trematoda; order Strigeidida; family Schistosomatidae; genus Heterobilharzia; species Heterobilharzia americana. The sequence goes on along the minus strand of OX104127.1, from coordinate 143,190,740 downwards.
TATCTGAAGAACACACACTAGATCAAGAAGATGAGCAGATGCAGATCCACTCCACTCCACTCGACTATTTAGTGCAAGGAACCTATCTTCAAAATCAAGTTGAAAGCCTTCAATTCAGAGAAGTTGATGACAGACGACCACAGTTCAAGTTGAACACCTAGAACACAAACTGCAGTGAAGCACGAAACTACAAAGGACATCTTCACGTCGGCCAGCCATCAGGACAGAATGCGAGATATTGAACAACATCCTCGAAGAGACCTGTGTGGAAGAACACTGGAACTCTTTGAAAGCAATGTGGAGAGAAACCTGTGTAACCCTGTTAGGAAGGAAGAGGAAACGAGGCAAGGCAACGCAATGCAAGGCAAGGAGTGGAATGGAATGGAATGAATCTCGACGGACACATGGAAGCTGATAGAGTAGGGAGAGGAAGATGGTGATGGTGATGGTGATGGTGATGGAGATGGTGATGGTGATGGTGATGATGATGATGATATAGTGATAGTGAAGCAGAAGATAAACCAGTGAAGTGTAGTGCAGTGCAGTGCAGGGATGAACAAGGAAAAGAGGAACTGAACACAACCCACAAAACACTACAATGAACAAGGAAGTGAAGAAGAGTGCGTGCAAACACAAAAGACACTTCTACGACACACTGGCAAGTCAAGCACAATAGGCTGCAGGTAGGAGGAACACAGACTTGACAACACTATATCAGATAACCAGGTTACTATCTGGGAGGGCAGCGATCAACTCAGATGAAACCAATGAAGGAAACCTAGTTACAGCCAAAGAGGAGACACAAAGGGAACGATGGGCTGATCACTTCAAAAAACTCTTCAACCGACCACCACAACAACCACCACCACCACCACCTGCAACTCGTCCACAAATACCACCAGCAGCCCACCCACAGAACTATCAGTGAACACATCCCCTCCGACAAAACCAGAAGTGAAGTCCTGAACACCACACCATAAACTTGCTGAAATCCGAGAAAGCAGCAGGACCGTATGAAATTCCGTCAGAAGCACTGGAAACAGACGCACAGACAACAGCGAACACGCTCACAACACTACTACAGAAAGTTTCCAACGAAGGAAGGAAGGAAGGAAGGGAAAGTACCTGCTGATCGATTCGAGGAAGGGCTACCTTATCAAAATTCAAAAGAATGGCAGCATAAGTCTTTACATGAACTGACACGCATTCATGCTCCACCACTGTCCACCCCTAGCAAACTAAATATTATGCCCGATCATCCTGGAGAGACTAAAACATGCACTGGATTCAAAACGATGACCGGAACAGGCTGGCTGACTGCGTTCAGGAAGAACAAATCATGTGTGGATCAAATTGCAACACTACGCTACACATCATCACAAAACAGAGCATAAAATGACAGTCAAATCTCTACCTCAACATCATCGATTTTGAAGAGGCCTTCAATCGAGGCATTGACCGACAAGTAATTTGGCAGGCAGCTGCTTCAACACTACGGTTTTAGTATCACAAACTTTGAGAAACCTCATTCAACAACAGCTATATGCTATATGATGAGGCTACATGCCAAGTGATTCACAATGGAAAGCTCAGTGACGTCTTTGAAGTGAAGTCGGGGAATAGGGTTAAGACAAGGCTGTAGCCTACTATCACCGATGATCTATCTGATTGTGGTCGACTCCACTCGACTCGACTCGACTGGATCATGCAGCAACCTGTGAGGAGGGAGAAGAGAGGTATATGCCGTTTGAGAAGACCGATGAAAAGACCACAGAAGATTTCCATTTCGCCTCCGATCATGATGATGATGATGATGATGATGACTCATGTTCAATGTCTTGTCGCACAAACTCGAAGATGTACAGGCGAAAATTGACAAGTTGACAGAAGAGGAGAGGAGAGGAGAGGAGAGGTGAGGTGAGGTGAGGTGATGTGAGGTGACACAGCGAAGGGAGATGGCACTTTCTTCAGGTGAACGTAGAGAACACAGATGTGGTGAAGATAGCCAACCGCCACCAAACAGCAACAACAACAACGATAACATCATCAACCAGCGATCATCATCAATGGGAGAAATCTAAACGAAGTTGTCTCATTCACCCACCTACCTAGACTGGGTGGCATCCTTTCAACTACAGGTGACGGTATCTGCGGCTGTGGCTGTGGTTGTGGCTGTGGCTGGACAGAAGAGGATGTCAAAGCAGCCAGGAAGTATTGGAAGGACAGCAAGACACGCCTTTCTGTATTAAGCTGAAATAATCAGTGTGGAGTTATACTGCACTCCACTGCACTCAGCATAAAGCGTGAACGAGATCCAGATTTTCAACATTGAATATCAAGTCAATGCTGCCATATGGTTCTGAAACTTAGCGCGTCACGAAAAGCGTTTCCAACAAAGCGCAGACATTCATCAACAGCTGCGAAGGTATTAAGTTTTCTGATTTTTTTTCAAAAAGGGGGAGGTGTTGTGATACCCAAATCTAGTATAAAACATTGTTATTTATCTGAATATTTTAACGTGTCATTCCCACATTATTTTTACGGTATGACTAATAGTCTATTTCTGCCTCCATTGTAATGTAATTCGCTGATTGGTCAACTTTTACTCTTACTATGCGAATTTCTCCAATTGCGGACAAAATCATTTTTCATGTGTATACTTATTCATGTGTTTTGGATTGATTCATTGTTATATTCTCGGAGTAATACACTCTCCCATCTGCCAGCTTCGGTCTTCTCTCTGTTCGTTCCGGGGTTGCAGTCAGTGGATCTTGCGTACTAGGTTGGTTGTCAGCTAAGCGCGCGTATTATATTCGTTCTGAAACATATATATACATATCTATTAGCTTTCGAAACCATAACAGGGGACGAACCAACTAAGAACCTGTTGCCCAACAAACATGCAGAAGAAAATGAAGATGGATTGGATTGGAAATACACTGAGAAGACTATTCGTGGACATCACGCCCAAGCCCCTCGAGTGGAATCCAGAGGGGAAACGAGGAGTTGGGCATCCGAGGTGAGGGTGACATGGAGGAGATAATGTGAGGAAGAGATGAACGCTTATGGGCAGTCGTGGGGCCAAGTTAAGAAGACTGCAGAGAAGAGAGTGGGATGGTGACGTGCTACTGAAGTCCTATATTCCACTAGGAACCCAAGGGACAAATACTGAAAAATAAAATCAGTTGCCTGTGACGAAGCTTTGAAATGTCAATTATAAAACTATTTGTTTTAGAAAGTCTCAGACTAACAAAGCATTTCATGTTGGTGAGTTGGTTCACTATACAGAGAATCATCTTACCACAGAACCCAAATTCTCTCATCATGCATACATCCCAACCTTTAAAATATAGTCTAGAAACCGATTTTCACCACTCATTAAAAAGTATATTAAGGATATCGGTTTGTGCTTAAAAAACCGGTAAATTATGTCTTCCTAGGTTAGCTGACTGCATCATGATTAAATTTCTTGTCGTGGAGTTTTCAAAGTTCCTGTTTGTGACAAGGAGAAGTATCGTGATGATAGATTACTTCAGCAAAAACTCTGGTACTCTTTAAAATTTCAGTCCTAACTGTTCCGATGATATTTTCAAGTCAGGAAAATTCTGTTACAACCACATACGTTATCTATTCAACCCCCTACTGCATTTTTCAGCCCTATTTTGGCATAGTAAGTTTATAATTCACTTTATTACTACACTGCCTAGAAATAGGGATTAAACGAAGGCCACGGTGTACAGTTCTGCAGTTCAATTAGTTTAATTGAAGTGTTATTATCCATTAACGAGAACATAAACAAGACAATGGTCACTTATTATTTATTTGTCCCTTGGGTTCCGAATGGAACATAGGGATTCAGTCTCGTGTCTCCAATGTGCTCTGTTCTCTGAAATCTTTTGAACCTGGCTCCACGACACCCCACAACCTCTCATTTTCTCCTCACACCACCTCCTCCATGTCACCCTCACCTCGGATACCCAACTCCTCGTTTCCCCTCTGGATTCCACTCGACGTCCTGGCCTGACATGTGATATCACCAATCGGCCTTTTCAGTGTATGCCCAATCCATTTACACTTCCTTCCGGTGCATATTTGTTGAGTAATAGGTTCCTGCTTCGTTGGTTCGTTGCCAGCCAGCCAGAGTTCCTTCTTGCTTATTCTTATTATTCTGGCAATCCATCTGAGCTTCAGTAATGAGCCAGTGTAGGTGGCAGTTGTTGATGAATGTTTGAAGTTTGTTGGGAATGTTTTTCGTAACACGCTTAGTCTCTGAACCATACAGAAGCAGTGACTTGACGTTGATGTTGAAAATCCAGATCTTGTTCTTTGTGCTGAGTTGAGTGCAGTGAAGTAGATCTCCACACTGGTTTCAGGCTAATGAACACCTGTCTTGCTTTTCCGATCCTGACTTTGACGTCCTCGTCAGTGCCGACTGTAGTTGAAACAGTGCTGCCTAGGTAGGTGTAGGTGAAAGAGGTTACTTCCTTTAGGTTTCTCCCGTTCATGTGATTGCAGTTTGTTGTTGGTAATGGTCACTTACTATCTTGATTATATTAAGTTGAACACTTAGAATTGAACTATATGCTACTTCATTTTCGACTTATTGTTTTTACATTCTTCAGTGAGCTATAAATCTCAAGGCTTTAGTAGAGCAAACAAAATGTTAAACTATCCGACAGTAATTATTATTTATTGAGTCTTGTAACTCTCCGTTGTTATATTGGTTAGAAATGATCGACTTCTGTTGACATATGGACTCCAATGCGGATACCTCGAAATCGCCAACAAAAATTGATTAATCTGATCCAGTGTCAACAAAAAAATAATAACTAATACCGATTTCAGAAAAGGTGGCTGTCGCGCTTTAGTGGCCTAATAGATAACGCTTCACTGTTTTAAGCAATTGGTATGAGGTTTGATTCTCAGTGAGAACAATATCACTCACTGGGGGGGGTGTGTACATCCAGCTGACGAGTTCTGAATAGGGCGTAGCACGCGTTTTGGATTCTACTGCTACTCACAACTAAGTTAGTTATATCCTATATTGATTTTTATTTACACGGAATAAAATGATTTAACACTTTTATTTCATCTTCTGGTTTTTCTATCAAGATGGAATCTGGTAAATGTAGTTCATCATTGTATCGTATAAACGTTTTTAGTGTAATCGATGTGATTTTTTTTGGCAAACTGTAATAAATTTTGTTAGTAAATATTTTTAATTATAGATTTTTCATTTCATGTCAACTATTAATAGATGAATAAATAAATCACAGTTAAAAGTAATTGAATTTTTTAAAATATCAACGTAAAACATGATGAAACAAAGTTTTATGATCATTGGTCAAAAAAAAGGAAGAGAAATCATCATTTGATATTTTGCTTTTATTCTATGAACAACAAAATATTTCAAGTTGTTATTCATCGTAGACTGACATTAGTTGGAGGAACAAAGGGAACCTGGGAGCACTGGACAGCTGTTTCGTCCAACTAGTATGGGACTCTTCAGCAGTGCGCACCCACGACCCCACCAGCAGGGATCGAACCCACCACCTTCAGGTTCCGCGACCAGCGCGTTACCATGAAGCTAGCCACTGGGTCACAATCCAATGCTCCATATTTCCAACTTCTGTTAGCTCACGATATAGCGCAAACCGCCCCCCAATGTCATCGTTGAGTATCTGTCCTCATGGCCATCAGGCTTTGACTCCAACGGTCACAACTTGTCATTGGAACTTCGGGAATACTTCTCGAAGCTAGTCACCAATGAGCACCAGTTCAAAATATTTTCATACTGAAAGTAGTTATCCTTATCACTCTGATAACATAAAAATATTTTTCAAAGTTAAAGACCTGGAAAGTATATTCTGAAGAAAATATTTGAACACAAGTTCTAGTGATAGATGGATATTAACTGGAAAATTACTGAAAGTTATCAAAATATGAATAAAGTTCTCTTCTTATCTTAGTACCCAGTGAAAGTGTAATATGTACACACATACGTAAATACGATTGGAGCTCAAATTAGTGTTTGCAAGTTATATAATACACAGGATAACATTCACGTTCGAGAGCTATCTAAATGGTTGCCTAGATTCATTCTGAAGGCCACCCTAGAAACAATTGAAATAACCAATTAAACTTTTCTATTTTATGAAAATCTTCCATTTATGCTGAAATGGAGAAGCGTCATTGGTTATTTCAATAGTGGCTATAGTGACCATTCTGCATATTTGTTGGGCGATAGGTTCTTAGTTGGTTCGTACCCACAGCTCCTTCTCACTCAGTCTTTCTCCCATCCATCTAATATTCAGTATCGAGTGAGTGTAGACGTCAGATGTTGATGAATGTTTGTACTGTGTTGGAAATGCTTTTCGTAACGCGCAAAGTCTCTCAACCATCACATCGAAGCACTGACTTACTTGACTTGACTGAATTAGTATTGAAATGCGGATGTTATTCACGCTTTATGCTGAGTGCATTGGAGTGCAGTATAACTCCACACTGATTATTCCAGATTAATGCAGAAAGGCGTGTCTTGCTGTCCTTCCAATACTTCCTGGCTGCTTTGACATCCTCTTCTATGCAGCCACAACCACAACCACAGCCGCAGCCGCAGCCGCAGATACCGTCACCTGTAGTTGAAAGGATGCCACCCAGTCTAGGTAGGTGGGTGAATGAGACAACTTCATTTAGATTTCTCCCATTGATGATGATCGCTGGTTGATGATGTTATCGTTGTTGTTGTTGCTGCTTGGTGTGTTGTTGTTGTTGTTGTTGTTGTTGGTGGTGGTTGGTTATCTTCACCACATCTGTCTTCTCTCCGTTCACCTGAAGAAAGTGCCATCTCCCTTCGCTGTGTCACCTCACATCACCTCACCTCACCTCACCTCTCCTCTCCTCTCCTCTCCTCTTCTGTCAACTTGTTAATTTTCGCCTGTACATCTTCGAGTTTGTGCGACAAGACATTGAACGTGAGTCATCATCATCATCATCATCATCAACATCATCGGAGGCGAAATGGAAATCTTCTGTGGTCTTTTCATCGGTCTTCTCAAACGGCATATACCTCTCTTCTCCCTCCTCACAGGTTGCTGCATGATCCAGTCGAGTCGAGTCGAGTGGAGTCGACCACAATCAGATAGATCATCGGTGATAGTAGGCTACAGCCTTGTCTTAACCCTATTCCCCGACTTCACTTCAAAGACGTCACTGAGCTTTCCATTGTGAATCACTTGGCATGTAGCCTCATCATATAGCATATAGCTGTTGTTGAATGAGGTTTCTCAAAGTTTGTGATACTAAAACCGTAGTGTTGAAGCAGCTGCCTGCCAAATTACTTGTCGGTCAATGCCTCGATCGAAGGCCTCTTCAAAATCGATGATGTTGAGGTAGAGATTTGACTGTCATTTTATGCTCTGTTTTGTGATGATGTGTAGCGTAGTGTTGCAATTTGATCCACACATGATTTGTTCTTCCTGAACGCAGTCAGCCAGCCTGTTCCGGTCATCGTTTTGAATCCAGTGCATGTTTTAGTCTCTCCAGGATGATCGGGCATAATATTTAGTTTGCTAGGGGTGGACAGTGGTGGAGCATGAATGCGTGTCAGTTCATGTAAAGACTTATGTTGCCATTCTTTTGAATTTTGACAAGGTAGCCCTTCTTCGAATCGATCAGCAGGTACTTTCCCTTCCTTCCTTCCTTCCTTCGTTGGAAACTTTCTGTAGTAGTGTGGTGAGCGTGTCCACTGTTGTCTGTGCGTCTGTTTCCAGTGCTTCTGACGGAATTTCATACGGTCCTGCTGCTTTCTCGGATTTCAGCAAGTTTATGGTGTGGTGTTCAGGACTTCACTTCTGGTTTTGTCGGAGGGGATGTGTTCACTGATAGTTCTGTGGGTGGGCTGCTGGTGGTATTTGTGGACGAGTTGCAGGTGGTGGTGGTGGTGGTTGTTGTGGTGGTCGGTTGAAGAGTTTTTTGAAGTGATCAGCCCATCGTTCCCTTTGTGTCTCCTCTTTGGCTGTAACTAGGTTTCCTTCATTGGTTTCATCTGCGTTGATCGCTGCCCTCCCAGATAGTAACCTGGTTATTTGACATAGTGTTGTCAAGTCTGTGTTCCTCCTACCTGCAGCCTATTGTGCTTGACTTGCCAGTGTGTCGTAGAAGTGTCTTTTGTGTTTGCGCGCACTCTTCTTCACTTCCTTGTTCATTGTAGTGTTTTGTGGGTTGTGTTCAGTTCCTCTTTTCCTTGTTCATCCCTGCACTGCACTGCACTACACTTCACTGGTTTATCTTCTGCTTCACTATCACTATATCATCATCACCATCATCATCTCCATCACCATCACCATCACCATCACCATCACCATCACCATCACCATCACCATCTTCCTCTCCCTACTCTATCAGCTTCCATGTGTCCGTCGAGATTCATTCCATTCCATTCCACTCCTTGCCTTGCATTGCATTGCCTTGCCTCGTTTCTTCTTCCTTCCTAACACGGTTACACAGGTTTCTCTCCACATTGCTTTCAAAGAGTTCCAGTGTTCTTCCACACAGGTCTCTTCGAGGATGTTGTTCAATATCTCGCATTCTGTCCTGATGGCTGGCCGACGTGAAGATGTCCTTTGTAGTTTCGTGCTTCACTGCAGTTTGTGTTCTAGGTGTTCAACTTGAACTGTGGTCGTCTGTCATCAACTTCTCTGAATTGAAGGCTTTCAACTTGATTTTGAAGATAGGTTCCTTGCACTAAATAGTCGAGTGGAGTGGAGTGGATCTGCATCTGCTCATCTTCTTGATCTAGTGTGTGTTCTTCAGATAGAGATGAAGTCGATCTGATTTTTAGTGTGTCCTGGTATCTGGTGAAATCCAAGTCGCTTCTCGAATATCCTTGTGTTTGTTTGTACACAGTGCCTCAAATCACCAAATCATTAAAGGTGCAGAATTCCGCAAACAGTTCTCCATTCTGATTCATCATTTCACCGAGTACTTCTCGATCCACGATAAGTTCTCTTTCTGTGTTATCTGCTCCCAGTTAGGCACTGATGTCACTCCACCCATTAGAATGCATTTTGATGTCGCCAACTGATGTGGGGTGTTGTCCAGCACTGACTGATTGCAGTTGTCTGTAGAATTCCTCCTTCTTCTCTTCATCTGCATTGTTTATTTGTAGGTGAGTAGTGTAGAGTGGGGTAGCGTAGCATTGTGTGATTGTGACCTTCCTTCCCTCTGAGTTGAATCTTGGTGTCACGATGCCGATGCTGGAGGAGATTGTTTCTCACTGCATGAGAGAGAGCCTTCGATGCTGTTGAGGACATCATGGTAGTCACTCGAAAACTCAGTGTGCTGTGCAGGAGGTTGTCGTTTGGGTGACAATATCGGAGTAGATTATTGACTCGTTTCCAGTTGACATTTTGGAGAGTTCACTTCCATTCCACCTGTGGATTCCTCTCAGATTCCAAGCACTTCTATGTTTCACCTTCTCATCTGTTTGGCAATGTGTGAGGTTTAGCAAGGCAGCTTCAAACATTGTGCGGACATTCCATGTCTCCATTCTCACTTTCGCGTTCATGGAGAGAGAGAGAGAGAGAGAGAGGTGAGACATCAGCGAATTGGCTTTTTGAATGCTTTCACCAGCTGGCGTCATTTCTTCTTTCCGATTGCAGTGAGGAATAATTTTATTTCTCTTTTTAATATTTTCTTTGTGCTTTAGAGTTTCTTCTGCGATTGGATTAGTTTTGCAGTGTATGGTTTCTAACCGTATGCTGAACCTTCCCTTTTTATCCGGGCTTACGGCCGGCTACTAACTCGTTAACTAGTTGTCTAAGTGACGTCTTTACCGGCGTGGTCTGTCTATTATATGAGGAAACCTTGTGGGCTTCGTTACCGGCGGTATATTTAACAGTTTTCTTTTGTGTTTCAGCTGTGAATGTTGATTTGTATATAATATTTTTAAAGAATTGACTACCTCAATAGTTGTTGTGTTTGCCTTAAAACTCAATTGTATGTGATAGGATTTAATTCCAACCACTGAGGCGTTGTTTCTGTTGGCTTGAAGGCCAGCCTGGCAACTGATGGGAGAGCTGGTTACATTGCTTTGTTTGATAGAAAATACGTTTCATAGTCAAAATACCGAAACCTGATTGGTCTATTTTGCATTTGCTTGAATGGCGTTTATATTCACTCTGTTTGCACTCTATTAAGATACACTTTTCCAATAAACGCCGAAACTGATGGAAGCTAGATGAAGCAGCACTTTCTGTCGGTTACTTTGATCGACCTAGAAACATAAATTTGTCCATGTATCCACATAAATCGATTCTGCCCAGTAAAAACAATTGTTGTAAAAAAAGGTATCCCGGTTAATGCTTTAAGCTGATAAGTCAGTGACTGGTTTTTCAGTGGATATATTTGTACTTCACTTGGCACGCTCAAAACTACTCATTTCACACTCTGTTTGAACGGAATACTGGCTATTAATGTCAGTCAAGCTACAGAGAGCTTACATAACAATACGTACGATACTGACTATGGTATACAAATAGAACTTGAACGCGACTCCAGAGTATAATATCAGTAATCAGAAACTACTGACTATCTCAATTGAGATGTTGATATAGCAGTCTAAATTTGAGGGCAAACAACGCCTAAATTTTAATTACCTTCGTAGACAAAACATATCAAAGTTAATCAGTCAATGTAGATAACCATTTTAAGTTCACTTACAGTGTTAATAGTTCATGATTGTTTTCACAGTAAAATTCAACAATCAACCAAAACTAGGTCATATTTTCAGCTTTTAATTTAAATAACTATTCAGTGACTTTAAAGGCCACCCGAACAACTCATGAAACAGCCAATCATATTTCTCTATTCTATGAAAAATTGTTTTCTCAGTCAAAATATCGCGACCTGATTGGTTATTTTGGCAACTGTTATGTTGGCCTTTGAAATCACCCCAACTACTAATTTTTAGGTAAAAAAAACATAGAGAACAAAGGGGTACTTTTAATAAACATAATTTGATACATTGATATTGTCTTCTGTGACCTGAATGGTCTCAGTCGTGTAACTTTCATTGTTTTTCTAGACAACATCATCAATACAAACCTAAGAAGTGAGTTATGGAATTTTCTGTATAGATGGCATAGTAGATTGTCCTGATGATCATGGGTGTGAATTTTTGTTTTTATCGCCATATTTATTTTGATTCGCTGTCCTGCTGAAATGACCTCTCACCTGATTGATTCTTGATGGTCGGTAGATTGCGTTAACTTTAAAGGGGCTACCTAGTAACTGCTGAAATAACCAATCAGGTTTCAGTATTCCGTTTAGAAAGTAAATTTTATCATGAATTAAAGAAACGTGATTGATTATCTCAGAAGTTGCTAGGATGGCCTTCGAAATCACTCGTAGATTGAGTTATTCAGCTCAGGAAACACAACATCAGCAAAGTCATCCTCTTTAAGCATGAATATTCTCGATCATATTAATAAAATCTAGTAACTGAAACTTACAATTAGTACATTCCGAACTCTGGATCATAGTTGAAACGATCTGCCTCACCGCTGCCTTCATAATTCTGAAGAGATTTAACATAGGATGTAGAGGAACACAAATGACAAGTGAGTGAAGAGAACAAATGTGAAAGGTGGAGGAAATTTATAAATGGTCAACTTACTGGATAAAATAATTGAGAGTGTCTTAACAAATTATTTAATGTTCCCCATTTCAACATTAGGAAGAAGATATTCAGCGAAGAGTTTCTTCTCAAAGAAATGCTTTTCAAGCTGTACATTCGTATATATATATATATATATATATATATATATATATATATATATATATTGGCGATATCTAAAAGATTATATCCCGTGAAAGAAGTTAAACACTGGTAGATATAGTTGGTTGGAGGCAATCGGCAGGAAGCTCTGCTCGACCTAGTTTTCGTACTTGTTGGCGCTCGTCAGCAGGGTGTATCTACAACCCCGAGGGAACTGATGTCTCTCCAGAGATTCAAACCTGCATCACCTAGCGTTGTAGTCAGGGTCTTTACCAATGAGCTATTTGGACCAAGACCGACCTCCTGTAGGACTGAATTACATGTATTGATTGGTCACAGGAGACCAACCAATTTTATGTCGTCTAGTCCTGAATGCAGATTGAATCCTATCGATCATATTTACAATATCGCCATCAAACTAGGAGGCTCATCATGGTGGTGCACATTAGTAGGCGCTAAATGATTGGAGGCAATCGACAGGAAACCCTGCTCAACTTAGGTTCCGTGCTTATTGGCACTTGTCAGCAAGGTGTATCTGCAACCTTGACGGAACTGATGTCCCACCTCAGATTCAGAGTTTCAAATACACCTTGCTGACAAGTGCCAATAAGCACGGAACCTAAGTTGAGCAGGGTTTCCTGTCGATTGCCTCCAATCATTTAGCACCTACTAATGTGCACCACCATGATGAGCCTCCTAGTTTGATGGCGATATTGTAAATATGATCGATAGGATTCAATCTGCATTCAGGACTAGACGACATAAAATTGGTTGGTCTCCCGTAACCAATCAATACAAAATTAAACACTAATATGATGATGAAAATAATAATAAAATGGATGATGATATAGGTATTTGTGATTATGATAACAGTTGAAGTATGAATGATAACAAAGTAGATTACGCAATATATCAAGTGGTTCATAGAACGTATATAACCTATAAAAAGGGGTGAAAAAAATGATGAAAGTAGTAAATCAATAAAGTATTATGTAATAGGATTAGACAAGTTAGTCAAAATGAGATAACTGTTTTCTGAAAAGATTAAGACAATTAGGTGGAATGTTGTTGGCTTTATTATCCCGTTGTTGAGTCGGCCAAAATGATCTGTCTCTATTGACATATGAGCTCCTACGCGGATGCCTCGTTATTATCTATATTCAATCATATATTAATGATGGCTACTGGCTAGCAGTGGAATCCAGGACGCGTGTTCCATCCTATTCAGGACTCACTGGTCAGCTGGATGTACTTACCTCTCAGTGAGTAATGTTGTTACCATTAGGACTAGAACTCTAGAGCGATTTCTTTAAACGCCAGGGCCTTTACCAATATGTGTCTCAAGTTCGAGTCCTGGATCCCACTTCTAGCCACTATCCATCATTGATAAATTAGGTGAAACAACAACTGATCAAAGTGAAGGTAATTATAGTAACATTAATAGTGATAAAGGAAGGATATGAAGGTTAATTTAACAAAGAAGGGGGGGGTGAACTAGTGGGGGTGCGAAAATGTCATGGTCATGGTAAAAGCAGTCACTGTACATACTTCTTTTATATATATATATATATATATATATATATATATATATATATATATATATATATATATATACGAATGCACAGCTTGAGATAAATTCGTTGAAAAAAGTCTCTTCACTGAATATGATGTTCTTTATAAATTATGGTTTAATCTTGTTGATTACAACGGGTTGACAAGATGTCACTTTAATTAATTTGGTGAGAATCAACGGAACTCAGGTCAATTTTTCAAAAAAACTCTTGCCTATTTTTTTGAATCACTTTTTATGATTCATTTTTTTCCGACCACCCAGAGTGATGTGACAATATTTCACACACTGAGTTACCAGGATAAAATCTGTGTGATATTGAAGTGTCAGATTAAGTTAGTGAAATAGATCACTGACCGACATAAACAGTTGTGCCTTATTTCACGGTAGTATTCATCCTAGACTGGAATCATTCAGATAATCACTGAAAGCCTGAGAGCACTGGAAAACCATTTCACCCTCGTATAAAACTTCTTAGTGGTGCACACATATGACTTCACTAGGGATCGGACTTAGGATGGTTGGGTCTCACGCTGAGCGCCTTTAAGCCATGGGGTCGGTATTCAGTGCTACACATTTTCTAAAGAAAGCGACCATAATCCAATGCTGTTGGTGTGTATCTATTCTTACATCCGACTTGGTTGACTCCATAGGTCACGGGTTCTCATTAGGACTTTAGGAAATACATTTCGAAGCATGTCACTAGTGAGCACTAGTAATATCTTAATAAATTCGTCGAATTGTAGTGTACACCAATAAGATATCTTCATTGCTCCCGACCTCGAATTTCCCACTGTATATATGCTTGGAGAGTTTTATCCCAGTCATATACTTTAAACCGCTTTGACCTGCTATATATATATATATATATATATATATATATATATATATATATATATATATATATATATATATATATATATATATATATATATATATATATACAGTGGCCTTGACTTTCTAGAATTGCACATACTATTGATTTTGACGTTACAGCTAATCTGATGTTTACACATATGTGCATGTGCATTTCCTCGTAACCTCGAACCAACCTGATTGGTTGCGAAAGGCTTCAGGGAATTAGCGCTTCGTATGCGGATCTGTATAATCTTATCTCACATTATAATTTAGAACTATTACATGTCCTTTGGGTTCCTAGTGGAACATAGAAATTCAGTAGCACGTCGCCATTTCAGTCTCTTCTCTGCATTCTTCTTAACCTCGCTCCACGACTCCCCACAAGCTTTCATCTCTTCCTCACACCATCTCCTCCATGTCACCCTCAACTCGGAAGCCCAACTCATCGTTTCCCATCTGGGTTCCACTCGACGGCCTGGCGTGTGTTGTCCCTAAATCGTCTTCTCAGTGTATATCCAATCCAGTCCGTCTTCATTTTCTTCTGCATATTTGTCGGGTGATAGGTTCTTTGTTTGTTCGTTGCCAACCAGAGCCTGTCTTGCTGTCTTTCTGATCCTGGCTGCTTTGACATCCTCTTCTGTCCAGCCACAACCACAACCACAGCCACAACCGCAGCCGCAGATACCGTCACCTGTAGTTGAAAGGATGCCACCCAGTCTAGGTAGGTGGGTGAATGAGACAACTTCATTTAGATTTCTCCCATTGATGATGATCGCTGGTTGATGATGTTATCGTTGTTGTTGTTGCTGCTTGGTGTTGTTGTTGTTGTTGTTGTTGTTGTTGGTGGTGGTGGTTGGTTATCTTCACCACCTCTGTCTTCTCTACGTTCACCTGAAGGGAGTACCATCTCCCTTCGCTGCGTCGCCTCGCCTCGCCTCACCTCTCCTCTCCTCTCCTCTTCTGTCAACTTGTAATTTTCGCCTGTACATCTTCGAGTTTGTGCGACAAGACATTGAACATGAGTCATCATCATCATCATCATCATCAACATCATCGGAGGCGAAATGGAAATCTTCTGTGGTCTTTTCATCGGTCTTCTCAAACGGCATATACCCATCTTCTCCCTCCTCACAGGTTGCTGCATGATCCAGTCGAGTCGAGTCGAGTGGAGTCGACCACAATCAGATGGATTATCGGTGATAGTAGGCTGCAGTCTTGTCTTACTCCTGATCTAATACTGCACTAATCATAAAATGAGTATTGATTGTTTTCCTCTTTCTTTGCCTTTAGCAAACTGTTGTAGTGTGTTCTCTGTCAACCAATTGATGGAATAAGATAACAGAGGGAAAAAATTTGCAGTACTAGAATGTTATTGGTTTTCACTTGCTTTATGGTGACCGACATCATGCTAGTTATCCAAACCTATTGTTCGACCATTGCGATGACCTCACTACTTAAGCTGGTTATCTGTCTATTACAGAAATGCAATAGTAGACATTTGGTGAGTAGGAAACACGTTTTTGTCTACAGAGCATAGTTATGACTATGCCTTATATTTGATCTGAATACCTACAATACTTTTAGAACTTTCACTTATCCTTCACTGAATTGGTCTTCAAGGATAAAATGGTACGGGACTAAATTTATATAAAGGTTTAGTTCCAGCTGAGTCATCAGTTTATCATTGGAAGCCATTAGCCTACAACTTTATATCATTTACCAAGTAGGTTGATTTAGGCCTCTAGTGAAAACTTATCCACGTTTCCAATGTCAATTTAGGTTCTTTTCTGAAAAAGGTTTCTTTACTCCTACTATTTCATGTAATATTTATTTTGTAAGTATGAGGTTTTTCGAAGCTGTTAGGCTTACTTAGTGATTGGGTTTACATATCTGAGGTATAAAGATCAAGGATACTGTCTGTGATGAATGGTCTTCTTTGATCTCGTCTAACCGATACTAACTTTTAACTGAAGTCTTATAAAGTTTAGTAGTTCTCAGAAATCTAAAATGGAAGGAGTCTTATCCTGGTTGGGTTTAGTAATGATTAAATACAGAGTGACTGGAAGTATATAGCTGTAGGGGGCGGGAGAAAGGTATGATTCTGAAAGCATGTAGAATTTCGTACTTAGTTCAATCTAAGTGAACTTAATGAAAATGCTCGTATTTGTTGAAACTCTTTTTGACAGTGTCGGTATTTTACTTGGGATTCAGGTAGATGGGAAGATGAAGAAGCCACTCAATATCACTTCAACTAGCTCTTTGTCTATTTTTATGATAAAGTGAACACTTCCTCAGGTTAATTGGACTTATCTCATGCTGATATAGTATTATAGTATCCTAAGAAACTTAAAATACAGTACCTTGAATATTCTTCGAAGTTTGGGGGTTTGGACCAATAGTTAGACTAGTTGAGGTTTTATTTGAAAATGATAGTTAGGCATAGTGTAAGTGAAACTGGTTTCATTTCTGTCTGTACCAGTTTATGAAACTCTAAAGTTATTTAGAAGTAGTATTCATCATGGACTGACATCACTTAGGAAACCACTGAAAATATGGGAGCATTGGATAGCTGTTTCGTCCTAGTATGGGACTCCTCAGCGGTACGCACCTACGACCCTGCTAGGGGTCGAACTCAACACCTTCAAGTTTCATGGCGAACGCGTTAACCATTAACCGTGAAACCTGAAGGTCCTGAGGTCGACCCCTAGCCGGGTCATGGGTGCGTACTGATGAGAAGTCCTATGCTAGGACGAAAGAACTGTGCAGTGCTCCCAGATTTTCAATGGTTCCCCAACTGATGTCAGTGTACGATGAATACTACTTCTAAATTAAAAATCCCCATTCATCTGTAAAGTTATTCGCATGTGGTCACAGCAGGTGGATTAATCTAGGATCTTTTTTGTATTTAAAGAGTATTCATCATAAAATATATTTGTGGTATCTTCATTACGTGTCAAATTCACAAATAGATGAACATTTACCAGTGCTCAGAAGTTGTTGGATTAGTTACTTGAATAAAGTATTGAATCTTGTTGATCGAAACAATTTGTGACACTGTAAATTCTTCTATCAAGTGTTATACAAAGGAATTGCCAGTGTTGATTTAAAGAAGCTGGCAGTCAGCCCTTTACCTCAACTTCATCGACTTTGAAAAGGCCTACGACAGCGTCGACCGATAAGTAATTTGGCAGTTGCTTCAACACTACGAAATACCACAAACCTTTGTCAATCTCATTCAACAAGCATATGAAGACGCCACATGCCAAGTAATTCACTGTGGGAAGTTCAGTGAGACAGTGAAGACAGGGAAGAGTAAGACAAAGCTGTCTACCATCACCCATGATCTTCCTGATTGTGGTGGACTGGACTGGATCATGCATCAGACAAGTGTGAGGAGTGAGGGAAGGGAAGGGGGATACGCTGGACCACGGAAAAGAACCTAGAAGACTTGGATTTCGCCGCCGATGACTTGTGTCTAATGTCACACAAACTTGAAAATCTACAGGTGAAAACTAACAAGTTGGCAGAAGAGGCAATGAAGATAGGACTTCAAGTGCATATAGAGAAGACAGAGGTAATGATGATACCCAGCCGACAACAGCATCAACAACAAGCTCCAATCACCATGAAAGGGAGAAACTTAAAGGAAGTAACCTCCTTCACCTATCTAGGCTGGGCAGCACTGTCTCAACTACAGGCGGCACAGACAAGGATGTCAAAGCACCCAGGATCAGAAAAGCAAGACAGGCTTTCATTAGCCTGAAATCAGTGTGGAGATCTACTTCACTGCACTCAGCATAAAGTGTGAACAATATCCGGATTTTCAACACCAATGTCGGTCAAGTCAGTGCTTCTATGTGATGGTTAAGAGACTTGGCGGCGCGTTACGAAAGGGAAATCCAACAAACTATAGAAATTCATCAACAACTGCCGCCTACGCTGGCTTGTTACTGAAGATCAGATGGATTGCCAGAATAAAAAGAATAAACAACCAGGAACTGTGTTGTGGCAACGAACCAACGAAACAAGAAGTTATCGCTGAACAAATATGCACTGGAAGGAAGTGTAGATGGAGATGGATTGGGCATACAGTGAGAAGGCCGATCGGGGACATCATGTACCAGGTCAGGCCAGTTGCTCGAGTGGAAGCCAGATGGGAAGTGACGAGTTGGGTGTCCGAGGCGAGGTGAGGGTGACATGGAGGAGGTCGTGCGAGAAAGAAATGACAGATTGTAGGCAGTCGTGGAACCAGGTTCAAAAGATTTCAAAGAACAGAGCACATTGGAGACATGATACTGAATCCCTATGTTCCATTCGGAACCCAAGGGACAAATAATAATAAAAGTAATAAAAATATAAAGAAACGTTTTCACTCGTGTAAGTTATCATGTGAATAGTTATAGTTAGGATGATCCACTTTTTATTTACATTTAATCTTATTTTAGATACATTGCTGAAACACAGTGAAAAGTTTAAAAAACTATAGAGAAATATAACTGAACTAACTGCCTATAGATGGTGTCAGATTTTCATGTTTAGTATTAGATCCCAGCAAACGATTATCTATTTATATAATGGATCACTTTTACCTTAGTAAGTGATTATGCTATGGAAAATGAAGGAAATATAAGAGTTGAAATATTGTATGTTTCTTTTTTGGAACAAGCAGACAATTAGGGGTCCTTTTAAACCTAGAAAATCAGTGTTTTAATTATGTTTTAAAGACTGATTTGATACTACTTATTTTCTTCTTTTATAGTAGTGTGAAAAACTATTCATTTAGTTTTATTGCTTGTATTACACCGTCACTGAGGTGTAGGTACATCCAGATGAGGAGTTCCAAATAGGACGAAACGCGCCTTCTGGATTCTACTACTAGCCACTTTCCATCATTAATAAACCATTTATTTCCATGATAATTATTATTCGGCAAAAAGGTGTATCAATGCTTATTAAATCAGTAGTATCATATGGATATTTCATAGTTTTATGCAACCATATGAACTGATCTATTAACCTATTATATAATAGTAAGTACAAATGGTACTAGTCGGTTACCCAGGACACTAATATTTGAGCTACTGTTCGTTTACTCGCGAATTAAATTCTCCAAATGATCAAGTTGCATCTTTATCAAATTTTTCAGACGATTATATGAACATAAGAACATCTATGGTCTTACTTCGAAATAAACCTACAGACAAATCAGCGTACATAAAGTATTTTATCAATTTCAATGAAACAAATGTTTTACACCAATGGATATGGTCTTAGTTAAATCTGACTTCATAAGGTTTGGTCTATTCCATCCACTTGAAGTTATCTAGTTGACTTGAAGTATGTTGATAATATTCTGTGGCTGGCTGAAGACACTAAAAATGCATTGAGCAGAAATCTGAGTATGTTTGGTATGCATCTCACACCCACCAAATATAAGATTATGCTCCAGGATTGATCTGTAATTACTCCCAGTTTATTGATAAGAACTGAAGTGGTGGAGTGTGTTGACCACTTCACTTAATTGAGGAGTTACATCAGCCCGGTTCGTCTGGTTACTGAAAAAATCAGCTTGGATATAGAAGGTTCATTTGGCATTTGTCAACTTGCATCATCTGTGGCACCGACTGAGAAACTATCCAAGTATCTAATAAAAAACGAGTATACTGCATTGTAGTCTGTTCTGTCCTGAAATAGTCGTGAAAAGTAGAAGCCATGAAATAGTTAGAGGTCTCCAAGGACAGATGTCATCGTTGGATTACTCACGTTTAGTGGAATCACCATGTTGGGAATATTGAGATCAGGTGAAGGGTACTAGACAAGACAAGCAAGTGGAACGATGAGGTTGTGAACCTTAGTCGAGTGATATAGCTTAGATATATACCCCGCATACCAAACCACCACCTACCTTGACATGCACTGCTACGGGAAGTCGGATTAGCTTAGAAGAGGGTTTTGGGTGGCGAGACTAAGACATGGTACCAGTCAATGAAGTTCTTAGCTGTTGGTCTGAAGCGTGTGGGAACAGAGTCCCTTAGATAATAAGAATTAGTAGTTAAGAAATATCAGTGACATGGCTGAAAATCGGTCACATTGAAGTCTATGTAATCCCTCATCAGCGTCTTCTAAAGTTTGAATATTCCTACTAACCTTCGTCTTCAAATTGTTGATTCTGTCACACAACTTTACCTACTTTGATATCATTCTTTTTCTATACTCTTGTTCCTTGTATGTTGCTATGACGTGTAACAAATCGAACCGAGGCATCTATGTGGGAGGTTATACGTTAGTTTTCCCTGTGTCTATCTTTAAACCAAGAGTTTTTTAATCTTTACAAAACTTGTTTCCCACTGTGTACCTTTCTTATCTTATATAGTTGAACTGAATGTTTAAACTGGTGTAGTATACAAGCAAATATACACTCATTAGGTATTTGCTCACCAAGAAAAAGTAAGGTAAATCTTATATTATTAAAACTAATTGATATTATGAACAGAAGTCTAATACATAAAATGAGAAAGTATAATCTCACCTCTGACTTAGTACACATATAACGAATAGCATTTTCATCTGAGTGGAAACTGAACGCTTTCAGAAATCCCTATAAAACATTGACAATTAAAAGATGAATAACAAAAAGGATTACACAAAGGGTGAATTCAAACAAAAAAGGCAAATGACTTTATGCGTGTTTTTATTCATCAAAACAAAAGAGATAAAAACTAGTAAGTGTAATTCGACCGTTTCTTAATACATTTTCCAGCAAGTAAACTAACTGGAAATTTCTGTAAAATCTGGAAGGATGCTACTGCTAGGCTATTTCAGCAGACTGCATCCAGACTGACTTCGTTCTATACAGTTCAGTATGATTACTGAAAGATGCTATTGATGGATGGTGCCTAGTAGTTGAATCCAAAATGGGTGTTTTGTACTATTTCAGATACCTCAACTAGATGTACCTGCCTCCTAGTGACTGTTGTTCCCACCAGGACTGGAATTCTGGACCAGTTGCTTCAAACGCTATAGAGTTATCCACTAGACCAGCGAGTCATGATAGTTACTTCTTGTGTAACGGGCATGGCTTTAATTTTGTTGCTTGTAGTAACCTGTCGTTGAGTGGACCGAACTGATCGGTCTTTATTGGCATATGGGCTCCTGCGCGGACGCCTAGATATTGCCTGTGTTACAATCATATATTGATGATGGCTTTTGGCTAGCAGTGGAATCCAGGACGCACGTTTTCTCCTTCTTGAGACTCACAGTGCAGCTGGGACTCGAACTCTGGACCGATTGCTTCGAACCACAGAACGTAGTCTAGTGGGCAAGTGAGTCACAACAGGCACTAGCTGTGGAACGACTATAGCATGGTTTTGTTGATTTTGTAGCTTATATCTCTCCGTCGTTGGTTGGATCGAACTGATCGTCCACTATTGGCGTATAGGCTCCTTCGGGAATGCCTCGATACTGCCGGTATTTTTAGTTTTGTTATCAGTTATAGGTAGTGGCTAGCAGTGAAATCCAGAATGTGCCTTTCTTCCCATTCGGGACTCAGTAGTTAGCTGGTTGCACCTGCCTCCTAGTAAGTGAGGTTATTCTCACTAGACTTTATTGACAGTTGTAAGTTCTTACAGTAGGATTATTGGATATTTGAAGTTCAAACTATTTATTTCTTCCATAAATAACTGCAGAACAACCTGGATCGATAAATATGGTGATTCTCAAGTTATTTCTGAAAGGTTTCAGTTGAATACAATATCAAATTTGGTATAAAGCTTTATTACATATCCTTTTTCCATGTAAATATATTTCAGTCTATTAATTACTCAATAGCTGCAAACATTAGTAATATCTAAGGATATGGTTGCATGTATTAAAGTACACTCAGTATGAAATTCCAGTATCTTTTTGTAACCAAATTTTCTTCCCCAATATGTTCTTTTCTAAAGTTTTAATTTCTTCTTAAAGTGGTGAAGAATAACTATCTGGAAGTAACAGTAGTTACTAACAGTTATCATGTAGTAGTAAAAATAGAGAAATATCTGAAAAACAATGATTGTCAATCCTTACTGACTTGTTCTGATTAATTTATATCTTCAAGCTGCTATTCATCGTAGACTGACATCAGTTGGAGGAATAAAGGAAATCTGGGAGCACTAGACAGCTGTTTCGTCCCAGTATGGGACTCCTCAGCAATGCAAACCAACGACCCCGCTAGGGATCGAACCCGCCACCTTCAGGTGCGGCGGCCAGCGCGTTACTATTGAGCCACTGGGTCAGAACCCAGTAGGGTCGTGGGTGAGCACTGCTGGGGAGTCTCATACTGGGACGAAACAGCTGTCCAGTGCTCCCAGGTTTCCTTTGTTCCTCCGATTGATGTCAGTCTACGATGTAATAACAGCTTGAAATATTTCCAAATCTCCACAACTCCCTCAATAATTTATATCTGTAGAAAAGTTTGGTGATTAGTGCAAAAATTATGGTGATTTTCTCAAAATGACAACCAAGTAGTAAAGTACAGCAAACAGAATCTTAGAATGTGGATACTCGTACAGATGACTTAGTGTAAAAAACGGGAATCTGAGTATGTTAAAGCTATTCCAACTTTTTCATCTCGATCTAGCTGACTGCTTGATTTATGATTGGGAAACACTTTACAGTTGAGCAGTAAGCCTTTTTCAACCTTAAAAACAACATCAAGGGTTATTTCAAATATGACAAGGGGAATTTTTATCAATTCTAATGTTTTAAGAAATGCCTGTCAGTTATATATTATCACCGTTGTTTATATCTTCAGTGCCTCAAACAGGACAACAGTGACAAATCACGCATTCTTAAGTAAAGATATACTACGGCTCCACTAAAAGTAATCCTCATTGACTCTAGATAGATATGCACATTGAAAGATTAAATATCCCTTTATGTATATCAAAGCAAGCCAAAAACAATCAAATAGGCTTAGAATGGATGTCAAAAAGATTACCAAAGAATCATCAAATTACCTCAAAATATTCTGATGCATTTGATAAACCACTGTTGAGTGCATAAAATGTTGCCCCCTTACGAAACAACGGTTCTCCTAG
Source organism: Heterobilharzia americana (assembly GCA_944470555.2). Classification (NCBI taxonomy): domain Eukaryota; kingdom Metazoa; phylum Platyhelminthes; class Trematoda; order Strigeidida; family Schistosomatidae; genus Heterobilharzia; species Heterobilharzia americana. The sequence goes on along the minus strand of OX104127.1, from coordinate 143,167,456 downwards.
TAAACCTTGAATAGGATAGAAATGATAGGCGACTCTTTCAGTCTCTTCACATGATGTATAGAAATCAATCTAAATTAAGGGAAGAAAAAACAGTAAAAATACCGTGTGAAAAGTATAAACAAAATACTTTAGTAAACAGAAGAGACAGTAAAGTATATACATGCATATAGAATCATATTGTTAGTGCAAGCGTTACTTCAGATGGCTTCTATCTTTATATGGATAGTATTAGTAATTGGAGGAAGCGATTGTCAACAATAGTTGTATGAGTCTTCAATCGTCCAGACCTCTGAGTGTCTCCGTCACTGTGCTGAAAACTTTGGGTCTAAATGCAGAGGTGGGAGTCTGTAAAGTTCTACAACTTATAGTATAGCTGCCTCTAACCACGTATAACTATGGCTGATACTAGCTGGTCTTAGCGGGTTAACCCGGGCTGGGCACTCGATCCCATCCCACCAAAGAAGATACAGGTAAATACCCAGGACTTTGGGCCCTTCTCCATTACCAGGAGTGGATGGCCTGTTGTTTACACTGTTTACATGCATATGAGTCTAATTAGAAGCCATCAGTATGGTCGGTGACGTTAGGTCGAGTTGGGAAACTGGGGAGGACCTAGAAAACCAAAAAGCATGATACTTCCCAGATATGAAAAATTGTTACTTATCATAACTTTTTAAACAAAATTCCGCCCTTCATTGTTTTACTTATTTTTGACTTACAACAGCTACTGAAATAATGTCAGTTAGTGATGTAATCTTCTCAGCTTTCAGTAAGATCAGACATACGTCTAATCATCAGGATAGACGCCATCACTAGTGTCAACGACAAAAACTTTATTCTATTAAGAAATATATGTTTGGATACACTTTCCACAGTCGGTTTTAAATCCAAATTTATGAAGTTTTGTTCAGAATCTATTTGACTGTACGCAAAATTTACACATTTCAGACTCTTCTCAATGTTATATGGGTTAAAAATCGACATTGCTTGAAAAAATAACACGCCTAATCAATGATTCAATCTGCTCTATATTAACACTGGACTTTGGTGAATTATTTACTACAATACGATATTTCTTTGCAGGTTCGTGATAGGACTAAACATATCTAGTATCTAGAAGTAGTATTCATCATGGACCGACATCAGTTAGGGAATCATTGAAAACACGGGAGCATTGGACAGCTGTTTCGTCCTAGTATGGAACTCCTCATCAGTATGCACCCACGACCCGGCTATGGATCGAGCTCAACACCTTCAAGTTTCACGGCGAACACGTTAACCATCCAGCCACTGGTTCGACCTTCAGTGGTTCACAATTTACAACTTGTGTCGATTCATGACATAGCGCACCTGTCACCAAGGTCTTCAGTTAGCATCCACTTCCCTTCCAACTGGTTGACACTACCGGTCATCTGATGAATACTACTTCTAAATTAAAAATTCCCCATTCATCTCAAAAATACATTACTGTATAGTGCTCATTAGTGACTTGCTCCAGAGGGATATCAGGAAGTTCTAATGAGAAGCCGTAACCTGTGGGGTCAACCAGTCGGAAGTGAAGTGGATGCTAACTGAAGACCTTAGGTGACAGGTGCGCTATGTCATGAATTGACACAAGTTGTAAATTGTGAACCACTGGAAACCGATCCAGTGGCTGAATGCTTAACTCGTTCGCCATGAAACCTGAAGGTGTTCGATCCCCAGGTGGGTCATGGGTGTGTGCAGCTGAGGAGTCGCATACTAGGACGAAGTAGCTGTCCAATGCTCTCGTGTTTTCAATGATTCCCCAAATGATGTCAGTATCTGTTTGTTTTCTAAATAGGATGGTGGGTATCCAGGGCCATCTATGATGATATTTTTTCAGTAAATTAGACTAACTAGGTGACTATTGAAGGTGAAGTGAAAATCTGGGTCACGACAGGACTCGAACCAGTGACCTGCAGGTTCGGATTTTACCGTGGCCAGATTTTCATTTCATCTTCAATCCTCACCCAGTATCAGTACAAGTTTGCTTCAAACAATCACACATACACTAAATGTAGCAATCACAGAAGATTTTTTCAGTATGTTTTGAGTGGTGGTTTCCAACTGTGACTCGAATGCAGTAGGCGTTACTACGAACTTCAAAGCGTTATCTACTTTACCACTGAGGAACGAGAATAAACTCTTTTGCAACGGATATCAGTTTTGTTTGATACTTGTACTTCAGGTGACGGGTACTGGATTCTAGTCTCAAGGAGAAGAATATCGTGGTTGTATTGTGATCTCTGAGCTGCGTTGTTTAATCGTGAAGCTTTCATCGTCCGAACATCATTCACAAAATCAACTGTAATAACTGTAGTCAACACTACACTGGACAAAGTGGTCGCCCTCTTCACCTTCGTCTACATGAACACTAATTGGCTATTAAACGCGACGATATTTCGTCACATTTCAATGCACGTGGATAATTATGAACATGAATTCAATTTCGACAATGTAGAAATTTTGGACAGAAGAAACACAAAGAATATCGGAGAATTTCTAGAAGCTTGTTATTCAGGTCAGTCAGTCAGCAATCAATAGATGAATAGACACAGACCCAATCTATCAACCAATGAGAAAAGTGATAAATGACAGAAAGGTGAGAGGTCAACCAGAGGAACAGCCAACAGGAAAATCTATATAGTCAATGACACAACAATCAAACGAGACAACCAATCATAGACCGCTTTTTCAAGGCAAGCTACTAAAACACTCACGGAGAGATACTGTCAGCTCACTTCATACTGAAGTTAGTGTTGATGATGTCGTCTAGAGGACGATGAAAGCTTCACAATTAAACAAACTAGCTCAGAGAATACAATACACCCAACCAAGACCACCTGAGCCATAAATATTCTCCATTATTTCAGAAGAATATGGCTTGCTGGAGTTCAGGTACATCTAGCTTGAGAGTTTCAGATCCCACTGGTAGCCACTATACAGACATCTATTATACGGTGTGTTGATCCATTTGTTGATTTGCATTGTTTATAGTTTAGTCGAAAAGAGTCATAACTTGAAACTGAGGGAAGAAAGAAAAAAAGAATAAGGTAATACATTATGTAGTTTACTGTCGAAATTTCGACAGCATATAACATCATCTGAGATAAATATTTAGACCAAGTATTTTGATTCTTTAGGTAAATGCAAGTCTTATTTCCTCTGGTAAACTGTTGTTTACCTCTCAATCTAGAGAAATAACATACATACATTGATACTATTTAAGGTAGTAAGTAATATTGATTAAAGTAACATTGAATTGTTGAAACAACATGATGAGAATAACATTTATGCGTAGAAACATTCATATGCGTATAATATTTACTGGAATAACCAACCTTACCTTATCTGGTTTAATTAATATTCCTAAATGCCAATAGTCATCAGTCCATGGTATAGAGAATTCCACTTCTTTTGGATTACCATCAAATGATAATGGATTGTATGTGAAGATGATTTGATATGTAGTATACTGGAAAGGTATGATGATAAGAGAAAAAAATTATTTTTTTAAAAAAAGGCAGAACAATTAAGACAAAACAAATGAGGAAAGCATTAGAACAAACATAACAGACGGTATGATGGGGGGGGGAATACTGTAGTAATGGAAGATTCACATAAACAAATGATTCACCTATATAAACAGGGTATAAGTATTCACATACGATAATAATAATAATAATAATAATAATAATAGTGTTTACTATTCTCTCTTTCTATGAGAAAATTCGGTGGGCTGAATTGTGTACCGAATTTCAGGAAATATTTCCAGACACACATTGTATACCCATTACTTCTCTTTTTAGGAGGAATATTTTCTTCTATTGGAATCTTAAAAACAGCTAAGTTGTTTACTAAACTGTTTACTAGTAGGATTAAGCGATTACTTTATTTCAAGTTGATATTACCTGTGGGCAATCGAAAGTTAAGTAGAGCTGGTAAGGTAATATATTTTTTACTTAATCTGTTTACTATGACGTGGTAAAATCCTTCGTTGACAGTGAACATTAGGTTAAGTTACTACTTGGATGCGGGCAATTGAAGGGGAAGCAATTCTTGACGTAGGTTTCCTGCTCTTCCACCATCGCCAGTAAGAACATATCTGTAACCTTCAGGGAAATGATGTCTCTTGAGAGATTCTAGTCGACATCATCCAATATTACAATCGGACACTTGAACATTGATTGGTCACTGAAGAGTAACCAACTTCATATTATCTGGTACTAAGTGCTGATAAAATTATATCGATCATTTTGAAATGTCACCACCAGGCTAATTCCAAGGCGTCCAGATGATTTATTATTATTTGTCCCTTGGGTTCCTAATGGAATATAGGGCTTCACTAGCACGTCTCCAGTGACCTCTGTTGTCTGAAATTTTTTGAACATGGCTCCGCGACAGCCCACAACCTCTCATTTCCTCCTCGTACTATCTCCTCCATGTCACCCTCATCTCGCCTCGGACACCCAACTCGTCACTTCCCATCGGGGTTCCACTCGAGCAACTGGCCTGGTCTGGACTGGCGCGTGATGCCCGAAAACCGTCTACTCAGTGTATGCCCAATCCATCTCCATCTACACTTCCTTCCAGTGTATATTTGTTCAGCGATAACTTCTTGCTTCGTTGGTTAGTTGCCTGCCACACCACAGTTCCTTGTTGTTAATTCTGGCAATCCATCTGGGCTTGAGTAACCAGCCAGTGTAGATGGCAGTTGTTGATGAATGTTTGAAGTTTGTTGGGGATGCTTTCCGTAACGCGCCGCCAAGTCTCTGAACCATACAGAAGCGGTGACTTGACGTTGGTGTTGAAAATCCAGATCTTGTTCTTTGTGCTGAGTTGAGTGCAGTGAAGTAGATCTCCACACTGGTTTCAGGCTAATGAACACCTGTCTTGCTTTTCTGATCCTGGGTGCTTTGACATCCTTGTCTGTGCCGCCTGTAATTGAAACAGTGCTGCCCAGCCTAGATAGGTGAAAGAGGTTACTTCCTTTAAGTTTCTCCCTTTCATGGTGATTGGAGCTTGTTGTTGATGCTGTTGTTGGTGTGGTATCATCATTACCTCTGTCTTCTGTATATGCACTTGAAGTCCTATCTTCATTGCCTCTTCTGCCAACTTGTTAGTTTTCACCTGTAGATTTTCAAGTTTGTGTGACATTAGACACAAGTCATCGGCGGCGAAATCCAAGTCTTCTAGGTTCTTTTCGTGGTCCAGCGTATCTCCCCTCTCCTCACTCCTCACACTTGTCTGATGCATGATCCAAACTTCAACATGTTTCTTCTGAATATAAAGTTCAGATTTTTACCACTCTTTCTGACTGAGTGGTTATTAACCAGGCGGTCACTTTCTACTCAATAATGTGGGTTATTCTTGGTTGAGTTTCGTAGATCGTTTTCCAAAATAACAGTATATCCTTAGTTACATTTAATCCCAGGTTAAAGTAACTTCTTCTGATGAATTTAACAGTAGTTTTTATAAATCCCTACATTCAGTTTACCTCTTATTCTCTGATATTTTCCATAAGGTTCTTATTTTAGTCTATATTTTTAAAATGAAAACAAAGGCAGGAACATTTTGCGTAATGCTTAAACAAACAATGACACGTTATTCCGATTTTAATCATACTAACAAATTTCCTGATGAAGTCGAAGAAGAACGAAATCCACTCAGTATTCTTGTGTACATTCATGCAGTCGGCACTGAGCCACACTTATTGTGTGAGGATTAATAATACTACTATCTGACTGCTTCAACCTTCGTAGGTGGAGCAGTGCTCCGACCCATGACACTATAGTTGAAAGTCAACTCTCCAGGCCAATAAACCACAAATCTACACTTTGAATTCTATGATTGTTTTACCTGCTGGACATTTATAACTTCCTACTAACTCTGGATTACTTTCTTGTATATTTCTCTTTCTTTTCATCTTTTGCTTTGTAACTTGATGAAATGATTTGAAGCATGACAACTCGAACCGTTACGCAGTGATGTTAGGTCACATATTGATACTGACTAGTAGAAAATAAACTAGACTACTAGTCAACAGACAAATTTACAATATCTTTTTAGATGGCATACATTACTACTCAGATTATATGAATACATCATGTTACTATTCAGATCCACATTAGTTGATAGTTTTACACAACAAATACAAGTCGTTTCTACTATGGGTCAGTTTCTAACACCAACAAAATGTCATTACGATTTGACTACCTAAGATAGCCGCAGTTTGGTAGACAAGTATTTATACTGAGTGATGACTGAAGGTGAGATGAAAGCGGCCCAGTGCTCTGCCAACTGAGCTCAGTTAGTAGAGCACCAGGTCGGTAACCCGGTGGTCGCTGGTTCGAATCCGGCTGCGGTCCAGATTTTCATCTCACTTTCAATCATCACCCAGTACAGTAAAAATGTCATTAATCAAGATGATATGTGGATGTATGATGGATTAAAGTTGATGTTGAACTCACTTATTTTTAGTTCGGTAGTAATAATTTTACACGGCAATGCATGTGGTATCCAATTCATAAACGATTATAGTAACTGTATTCCGTACTAACTTTCGATACAAGTATATCTAGCTGACGAGTCACAAATAAGACGAAACGCACCTCCTGGATTTCAGTCAAGTTATCATTCTGCCTACAAAGGTCGATCAGTTTGGACCCAAATAATCAACAACAGGAAATAACAAATCTTAAAACTTGATGATTATTTAAATGATCTTGTTCAATAAAACACTCTGGTGTTGTAGAATAGACACTCATGTGAAATAAAATCAAGTTGGTGAAGTGAAGTAAACAGTTTGACTGGTGAAAAGTGAGTCTAAGGGGCTATCTTAGAAAACTGGACCCGGCTGTTACAGTTTCGAGTGATTTTAAGGCAATCCTAGCAACAACTGGAATAACCAACTAAACTTTCCTATTTTATGAAAATCTGCCTTACCAGCTGAAACACAAAAGTCTAATTGGTTATTTCAGTTGTTATAAGGATGGCTTTAAAGTCACTTCAATCACTCTTGAAGTTACTCGAAAAATGGAGTAACTTTAAGAGCTACCCTAGGAACGACTGAGATAACTAATCGAGTTTCTCTATTTCAGTTTGAAAGGTAGTTTTTGAGAAAATACAGAACTCTAATTGCTTATCTAAGTATTTGTTAGTGTGGCCTGTAGAATCACTCAAACAAAAGTGATGGGACTTTAAGACCACTATAGGTTTGGGTATTACGATCAGGAGGTGAGTTTTTTTTAATATTAAAAGCCGTAATTGGTTGCCTTAGTAGTTGTTGAGTTGCTTAAAAGCCATCCCAGCAGTTACTGAAATAAACAATTAAACTTCTTTATTCTATGAAATTTGTCTTTCTAGCCGCAATAAACCTAATTCAGTTTTGAGATTTGTGGGGATTCCTTGACTCCAGGTTGGTATTCATCATGGAACGACATCAGATGGAGGAAGATAGCAAGCCTAGGAGCACTGAACAGATGTTTCATCCCAGTGTGCGACTCCTCTGAAGTGCGCATCCATCACCCCGTAACCCAGGATTGAACCAGGCCCTTCAGGTTCCACGGCCACCATGTTACCATTCAGTCACTGGGTTGGAATCCAATGGTTCATAATTCATACTTCTATCAGTTTACAACATATCGCAACCTCCATCCAATGCCGTCATTGATTAACTGTCCTTATGTTCGACCTGGTTGGACCCCATTGTCACTACTTCTCATTGGAACTTCGGGAATCACCTCTTGAAGCCTGTTGCCGATGAGTATTAAATTAATTCAATTTAGAGGTTTGTGGAGATTTAATAATTGTCCTTGAGTTTTGTTCATCTCTCAAAGTTGGTCACCTCAAAACTGAATTAATCTAATACTCATTGGTGACTAGCTTCAAGAGGTGATTCCCGAAGTTCCAGTGAAAAGTAGTGACCATTGGGGTCAACCAAGTCGAACATAGGGACAGTTTCTCAACGACAACATTGGATAGAAGTCGTGCTATATCGTGAACTGATAGAATTATGAAGTATGAACCACTAGATTCCGACCTAGTGGCTGGATGGTAAGGTGCTGGCCGCGGGACCTGAACGTCCTCGCTTCGAGCCCTGGCAAGACGGGGTCATGAGTACACACTTCTGAGGAGTCGCATACTAGGACGAAACAGATGTCCAGTGCTCCTAGCTTCCTATCTTCCTCCAAATGATGTCAGTCCATGATGAATACCAAGCTACAATAAACCTAATTGCTTATTTCAGTCTTTACTGGGATGACCTAAGCAGTCCTTTTTTTGAATGACTCTACAAGCCACCCTAACGACCACCTAGATAACCAATTAAAGTTCTGCATTTTCTTAAAAGCCACCTTCCAAGCTATAACAGAGAAAACTGATTGGTTATCCCAGTCGTCGCTGCGGTGACCTTTAATGTCAGTTATTTTTACAGGGATTGTAACTCAACGTCGTTAACATGAGAGCCTAAATTTAGGTATCTGGCTTCTTATACTTATCGGAAAGATACAATTATAACTCGCATCCATCTGGATGGATATAATGCTTTTGTCTATCTAATCTCTTCTGTATATGTATCATTTAGTTTATCTAGCTATAGAAAACTTATGTTCAGGTTTGGCTTTCGTCTGATTATCACCAACTATTACCAGGTATGATGGATTGCAAATTTCTTCTGAGCCTATTATCCACATGATATTATCCTAATTGCAAACAGCCATATTATTTCCAACATTTCAAAGTCCTGTAGGCAAAAAGTTGATGGTAATCATCTACAAAGTATAGTAGTAACATGGATGTACAACTTATAAGAATAATTTCAGTTGCGTTGTGAAATAATTTAATTTGATAAAGTCATTTTAAGACATACTCTCAGTATTTATTAATGTTCAGCGGTAAAGGTATTTGAGGTTCTGTAAACAATTAACCTTTTTGGGTTGACTAAGCATTATACAGGTGGTAATCTACTTGTCACTTGATAGTAAATCATGCTTCATCACAGGTCATTTGGGTTGTGCAGTAACCAATGTGAACAATTCTAGTGAGTATAAAAGTTGTTTTTGAACTCACCCTCTTAAGCTTGATAAAAAACATTTCAGAGAAGTTTTAAAGGATCTTTTTACCTTGCCCCAATAACTGAGATGAAAGGCAATTCAAAATTTGTAAAAATCTTTGAGTTTTATGATAAGTAGATAATTCAGCAATTCTAAGTCAGAGTACATTGTTTATTTTAACTGAGTCAAGTGCTAGCATAAGGTACTACTATTGAACAACTTAAGTAGTTAGGAACCACTCAGGCTGATCTGTAAGATGTCGCAAGTCAGATTAAAATGGTCTAAAGACTGGACTACTGTTTCGCCCGTTTGAGGCTGAGCTCATCAGCAGTGTACCAAGATAAATTCAGCTCACTGAGTCAATTAGTTCAGGTCATCTGAATCTGACTGGCTAGCCGACCACAAGTACCGAGTGATATGCGTAAAATAAGATGATTAATTTGCAGATGATTTACTAATTGGACGGTCAATGTTCACACTTCTCATATCTGAGTTGTTTGTCAGCTGCCTAATTGTGATATCAGTCAACGGGGTTTCCTTTGGAAACCACCTGGTAGCCATGATCAAAGGGTTTGATCTGACACAAAAGCGTCATGAACTAGTGAAACACACTACTACTGAACAACTTTGATGGTTAGGAATCAGTCACGCTAATCAGTAAATTCCACCGACTCGACTGGAGAAACCTAACGCGGCCAATGAGAGCAAGATAGACAGATTCAGGTGATATGAACTAAGTCGGTCTTATGAACTGAACTTGCTTGAGTACACCACCGACAAACTCATCTCAAACAACCGAAAAGTCGTCTGGCGACTGTTTCACTCTCTTCTGGCTGCCTGGTATAATATGCATGTCAACCTGAGTGGTTCTTGACTAATCAAGTTGTTCAGTAGAGAACACTTCGTTAGTTAGAGGTAAGATTTGAATGTAAACATTCTTTACTGGAGTAAACTCCTTATTCATTAGGTGACTCTGTTATAAAGAAAATATCAACATTCCATCCCAATAAGACTAATTACAGAATGGCTTGTGATCCGTTCCCAAACAACAGTTTTTAGAATAATAATTATGGCTTTATTCTGAAAGCTATTTCGAGAAAACTCTACACAATTCTCAGCATATCATATAGCATCAGTCCAACACACACAGGGTGCATGTATACATAACAAAATGAAATAAATATTAATTATACACAAAACAAAAAAGATAAGATATTTCACTCTATCTACAACTTTCTTCAAAATCCAGAGTTAACTCAGGCACACAATCACATTTGCAATTACATACATAATACATAAATAATAACACACTGTGTACTCATTAGCTCGTTTCCTTTCAAAAATACAACTTGATTATTTACTTCATCTCTAATACTTTCTGCATCACACAGTACATGCATAAAGTCTTATGTACTTCCTCCTTGTCTTTACAGATAACCGACACTCAGAGAACTCTGAGTCAAGGGAAAGCTATTCATCTGATGAAATAACTCCTGACACATATTTACACGAGTTAATATGTTTCTCCACAACTGTTTTAACTAGAAAATTTAGAGACACTTCACTAGTCCCACTGACAATCTTAAAGTTCTAAAGAATATAGGATATTCCTATCTCAACAACCCACGAAAATATAAAGGGCAACAATACAGGAGAATAGGTGAGATGCAGCAGTTTATAAAACACAAGAGGAGAGACTGAATTATACCAGATACTCTCAGCTGCGTAATATAGAAAGAAAGTTGGGTGGAAAATTCTTTTTGAAATTAGTAGGATATGGGAGGACGAGGAAAGGTGCGAAGAAAAAACACACCAAGATAAATGACACTTGTAGCATTCTCTAATGCACAACTATCAATCGAACAGGAATCATGAGAGCTAGCAGTTTACATAGATTATGTTCACATCTAAAACTGAAATTTGTAGTGTGACATTTTGAAGAATTGAGCATAAGACGGTTGATGGAGGACCATCGTCTAATAGTAGTTGAGAAATCATTGAGTTGTGAAGAATCTGTTGAAGAGGAGATAGGTATGAGAACTGTTAGATTGTCAGTGTGTTTGATGAAAGTGATTGTGGTTGAAGATGATAATTGATGCAGAATGAAAGAGAGGGGATAAGTTTTTGGGGTCATCAAGTAGTACTTTCTTCTGCTTAAACACCCTACTGTTTTCCTATTTTCTAGTTCATCACCTATTTTCGCGCTTCCCTCAGTGAACGGTATATTGCTTCCTTTCAGAGAAATAGAAATGCAACTAGCCGATTATCCAGGACTCTTTACTTATTCTAGTTAGCTTGTGCATCAGAAGAGGTCTTCGGACAGAATCAAATACCGAAGTATAGTCTAAAAAGGCACACCTGACATACTTTGCATTTCTATCAAGATTACAGGCAATATTGTGTGTGATGTAAGATAGAGGTGGCATCCAAAGTATTTCTTCTGCTTTTGTATGCAAATTGATTAGGTTCATCTAAAGCCTTTAGTAAGGGTTCAAGCACAGGTATTATTAGCTTCTCCACTATTTTGAAGAACAGAGAGGTGTCTGGAATTGGAAGAAGTTTCGAAAATGCGCCTAGAGTCCCTGACTTAGGTACGGGGACTACCTTAATATCTTTCCAGACAGCTGTTATGATATTTTCGATAAACGATCTACTGGACATGTTAGCTAATGGATGGCATAAAATATCAGCACACTTCGTGAATACGAAGCTTGACATACCATCCGGACCTGAAGTGTGTGAAGGGTTCAGGGATTTGAGACATTTGAAAACATCTTTCTCGGTGAATTCTGGACAACATTCTTTATTGGATATAGGTAAATAAAGAAGGATGTGACATGTGGGTTGGCGTATAAACGATTTTTTCTAAGCACAGGCGTCAACAAGTGCTTCTTTACTAAGGTGTTTACTACCAGTGAGGTCTTTAAAAAGTTTCAACAGGCTGAAAGAGCCTTTGCATGACGAACGTTTCTGGTTATGTAGTAGACTCAGACGTTTAATTTCCAACCTAATTAAAACGTTTAATAGACGAGCACCAGCCTTATCACTTACTTTATATAGTCTCTTTTTCTCTTCTTAGTTTCTTAAGCTGAGGGAAAATATAAGATCGAAGCGTAGAAGAAATTTTTAACTGGTGCAACAGGTAACCAGGAGGATTGAGGTGACATGTTATATCATCAGTTGTGTCGTTAAAAACACCGCTGAAAATATTTTCCAATAAGTACATTGTAGTATTTTTCTTAGATTAAGTATGTTTCCGTTTCCAGATAGATGAAATACCAAAATGTTCTAACTGAAGGGTAAGAAAACTTCTACTGAGCAACTTGACTAGCTAAAAACCACTCAGTCCGATCTGTAGGTATCGCCAGACAGATCAGGGTGATCTAAACACCGGATGGCCGTTTCACTCGTTTGGGATTGAGCTCATCAGCGCCGTGTACCCGATAAATTCGGCTCACAGAGCTGAATTACTTCAGATAATCTGAAGCTGGCTGCCTAGCTGACTTCCATGCACCGATCAGTTTATTGTAACTGTTAACATCATAATAAGGAAAAACGGTTCACTAAGATAGTAGTGAATACAGAAAGAATTGATACATATACAAGGGATGAGTCAGTATCAAGTGAATTCATTAGTAGTTTTTAGTTGGTGTTATACTCTGTTACTAAGTGGTGATGAAGGCGAAGTGGAAGTCTGAGCCGTGGCTGGATTCAAACCAGCGACCTCCGAGTTATTAGCCTGGTGCTCTACCGACTGAGCTACGAGACCCGGTTGCTGACCACATTTTTGTTTCACTTCAATCACTCTGTCTTGACAAGTTACGTTGTAACGGTTCAACTCCAACTTTTGTTGATTCTTAGCATGGTCTATTTGTTGTTTATCTTCCAAAATAACAACGATTTTACCTGGATGGAGGCAATCTACAGGAAGCCCTGGACCTCAGTTCCGTGCTTTCCGGCACTCTTCAGCAAGGCTTATCTGCAACCTCGACGGAACTGAAGTCCCTTGTGAGAATCATACCGCGTCACCCAGTGTTGTAGTCAACGACGTTACCATTGAACTATTCGGGCCGCAACTAACCTCCTGTAGGACTGGATTATGAACACTGATTAGTCACTAGAGGATAACCAACTTCATGTTGTCTAGTCCTAAGTGCTGATCAAGTTATATCAGTCATTTTGCAATGTAATCACCAGACTAGGTAGCTCCGCGTCGTGATGCACTTTGATAGATGTAAGTTGGATGGAGGCAGTCGGTAGGAAATCCCGAGCTGCCTAGTCTGGTAGCAATGTTGCAAAATGACTGATATAATTCTATCAGGACTTAGGACTAGACAACATGAGGTTGGTTAACCCCCATTGACCAATCAATGTAAACTGAGTGTATCTTTGTGGGTAGTTAAAGTCTGTTACCTTTTCTTCATAGTATTTATTTTTCCTTGTAATGTATTTACTTTTTTTCAAAAAAAGCGGTTATTTTCAACTATATTGAAAAAAATGAAACAAATACCTGACAACCAGGGAGTGTAGTAGACATCAAATGCATTTTTAGTTATAGAAAGTAAGACGAGACGTTTGTTGACCAGTTTTAAGCGAATACATTTATTTTACTTACTACACCAGTGTGCGTATACATGCACATGAATTTCAGGTAGCTTGTCACTGTTATTTACGCTATATCATCTAGGAGATTATGTGTGTCGATTGGATCGATCCAACTAAACAGAACGTCATACATTCAGTTGATTTTCTACCTTTTTTAAAAACTCCATTTCCCACTGTTTGTCGTTACATTGAATCCAAGAGTAGGTTGTTACTAAATATGGTGTCGTTTTTTGTGACAATTTCGGTCACATCTAATGTACAGTTTTTTTTAGTGTATTGCTGACGCAAAAATTAATGAAGTGATTTCTGGAAAATAAATGGATCATAGTGATCGTTTATCATGTTGGTTGTTAGGTGATGATATCAGATATTGATTACTATTGTTTTATCAGTACACTTTTATAACTTACTCAAATCTTGAAGCAAATCCATTTAATCATAGGAGAAGACAAAAAACGATTGTAACAAAGAAGAACTTATCTTTTCGACGAAATCATTCTCTTATCTATACATTCGTGAATATATAGTCGTATACTAGACAACTAATCCTCTTTACCATTGAATCATAAAATAGTTCTTCGAGATACTGGAATCAATGAAGAATAAAATTTTGAAATATAACCTGGGTGACACATTCCACTATGTTGATTTATGTTAGGGAAGAGGATGATTTTTCTGGATGTCATCTCAGTATTTACAAATGTCCCACTAACGTAAACCAGTTTTCTTCTATGTAACTACATTCACTTCCATAACTAAAAGATTGGTATCTTAAATCATTGTCTAAAGGAATTTCTCAGATTCACTTTCAATATGCCGTTCAGATTCAACAACTGATTTTACAGACGCATAGATATTAGGGCAATAGGATCACCTCTAAGACGCCTCCTAGCTAACTGCTTTATGGTAACCCTAGAAAACGCACCATATTATCAAAAATAATCAGTCAGCTTCATATCTACAAAATATACATGGATGATATCTTTATCATTTGTGATGAAACTACGAATCTTAAAAACTTGCTTGAAACTTTCAACAGTACTCATCCCCCTGACAAATTCACTACAGAAGCAAAGGCAAATTGGTAAATTCCAATTTTCTAGTGTCCAACTTCAAAGAAAGGATGACAATTCAGTTCAGGAATCTATTCACATTATGCCCAGTTGGAACAGGTTGTTGATTAGTTTTCAAAGCTTTCTCCGGTTAAGCAGAGAAAGGAATATTATCAGTTCACTCTCCTCAAGAATACGAGAATTATGCTTAGAGGATACCACCGAAGGTGAACCAGAAAACTTGCGGTGAATCCTGATGAAAAATGCATACCCACTGAAAGTTACAGATCAGAAGCTGAAGCACATAAGCGCCGAGGAAAGCTTGCATACTGCTTTGAACCTCAAACTAAAGGATGATAATGCGGCAGATATCATTAGAAATAGACTATCAAGGTCCTTACATGAAACTTTCTTAGCTGCAAATCCTAGGATCGTATGACCCGATCAGAAACTCATTCGTCAGTGTGCAGAGGATAAGTTGTAACATTGGGCTGCATCAATGTGTATATATCAGCTTATTTGTTCCTGTGGAGTTAAGGACATTGGCCATAATGTGCGCCAACTTATTCAACGCTCTCGTGAACACTACTCAACCTGGCTGAAGTGGGTGAACAGAAATGCATATTCAAATTTGCAACAGAACACTCAGTAAACTCAGGACACTGGCTGCTCTGGTAAGTCATTCAAAAGAAGTAAGGTTAAGACATCTACACCTAGCTAAACTATCATTATGCCTTCAAAAGAAGTATGAACAACCTCTTTCCTTGCTATAACCATCATAGGGAAACAACCACTCCACATGATTCTCTTATGATGTGATCGTTTTTTATTTGGTCATCATTTTGTTTATTTACCTACTTTAATCGTTTATAGGCATTGCGTAACTTTCCTCTATCATACAATTTCTATTGACCTCTGACTGAAATTACTCTAGGATGTTCTATCCTTTCTACTATACATTCATGAATGTACAGTGAAGCGAATGATTTGATCGAAAAGAAAATTTATTCCGTACTGCAATCGTCTTCTTTCTTCTACTCAAATCCACGTTTCTTTATCAAGACTAAATAAATCAACAGTTGCTTGAAAGCTACGGAGTACCACAAATCTTTGTCAACCTCATTCAACATCTATATGAAAACGCCATATAGTAAGCGATTCACAATGGAAAGCTCAGTGACGTCTTTGAAGTGAAGTCAGGGAATAGGGTTAAGACAAGGCTGGAGCTTACTATCACAGATGATCTGCCTGATTGTGGTTGACTGTATTGAACTCGACTCGACTTCACTGGATCATGCAGCAACCTGTGAGGAGGGAGAAGAGGGGTATGTGCCGTTTGAGGAGACCGATGAAAAGACCACAGAAGATTTCCATTTCGCCTCCGATCATGATGACTCATGTTCAATGTCTTGTCGCACAAACTCGAAGATGTACAGGCGAAAATTAACAAGTTGACAGGAGAGGAGAGGTGAGGTGAGGCGACGCAGCGAAGGGAGATGACACTTCACGTGAACGGAGAGAAGATAGAGGTGGTGAAGATAGCCAACCAACAACAACAACAGCACCACCAAACAGCAACAACAACGATAACATCATCAACCAGCGATCATCGTCAATGGGAGAAATCTAAACGAAGTTGTCTCATTCACCCACCTACCTAGACTGGGTGGCATCCTTTCAACTACAGGTGACGGTAGCTGCGGTTGTGGCTGTGGCTGTGGCTGCACAGAAGAGGATGTCGAAGCAGCCAGGAAGTATTGGAAGGACAGCAAGACACGCCTTTCTGTATTAATCTGAAATAATCAGTGTGGAGTTATACTGCACTCAGCACAAAGCGTGAACAAGATCCAGATTTTTAACATTGAATGTCAAGTCAGTGCTGCCATATGGTTATGAAACTTAGCGCGTCACGAAAAGCGTTTCCAACAAAGCGCAGACATTCATCAACAGCTGCCTACGCTGGCTCGATACTGAAGATCAGATCAGATGGCCAGAAAGAATAAGCAACAAGGAACTTTGGCCTGGCAACGAACCAAACAAGAGCCTATCACCCAACAAATATGCAGAAGAAGGTGCAGGTGGATTGGATTGGGCATACACTGAGAAAACCATTCGGTGACATCACGCATCAGTCCCTCAAGTGGAAGCCAAACTGCAAACGACTAGTTGGGCGTCCGAGGTGAGGGTGACATGGAGGAGATGATGTGAGGAAGAAACGAAAGCTTGTGAGAAATCGTGGAGCGAGGTTCAAAAAACTGCAGAGAAGAGAGTGGAATGGAGACGTGCAACTGAAGACCTGTATTCCACTAGGAACCGAAGGGAAAATAATAATAATAATAATAAGATTAGTATTAGTAAATTAGGATAGTTCTGATTCACATTTAAGGACAAGTCTGTCATAAAAAGGGGAACTATACTGAAGGTTTTTAGAAAGTTTTGTGCTTGATATAATAAATAACATCCCAAATGTAAACTCTCACTACCTTTTGTTCGGTTGGTGGTGAAAACCTCATTTAAGATTGTTGAATAATAAACCAGATTGTTCAGGTAATACAATACAGATGGTAACTCTATAAAACTATCCTTTATCCCATGGCTCCACGTCATACACTGACCACCTCTCTCCTTCTTTCATCCAGTCTCAGGGTTAACAGACAATATACGGCTTGGAAGCCTTTGGGACGATGTGAGTAACACATGTCCAAGCCACCGAAGCCCGTATTTTAAGATGACTTCACTTACTGAATAACGATCTCCATCATACCCAGATACACACTGTCGCACCTCACGATTGCTTAGGTGGTATTGCCATCAGATACAAGCAATCCTAGAGAGCCAACGATCAAGCATACAGAGTCATCGCTATCTTCGGCTCGGAAAGGCTGTGTTTCACAGGCGTACAGCAGAACTGCTCACACTCAAGCGTTGTAAACCCGACTTTTAACGGCCACAATGACGTCATGATGACATCAAAGGTGGCCTTGATTGACGTATGCCACTCTGGCTTTCGGTGTGTGGTTTGAAATTTCATCACCAACACCCACACCAATGCTCACACAACTACACAGATACACGAACATTTCGACTACTTCCAATGACTCACCACCGACGGTGAGCGCAGGCACAGGCTCCTGTCAATCTTGCACGAGTACTTTACACTTTAATGGTGCAAAGTACATACCATACCTACGAACACCAGTCGCCAACCGGCTAAGTGCAACTTGGGCAGCCTGTGTGTTATCTCACAGTAAGACGATATCGTCCTCATATTCGAGGTCGAATAGACGCTGTACGGGCAGCAGATGTACACCACCATAACGTACTTCTTTCAGACCTATCTGAAGAATGTCATCGATGGCAAAAATAGAGGGAAATGAAGAAATCGGGCAACCCTAGCTAGCCTTACTACTAGTTTGAAACAATGGGGACAGGTGGTTGGTTATATGCCTTCATTTTACCTGAGGTGTTATTATATAGGGATTTCAAGATATTGATAAATTTCTCAGTGACGCCCCTCTTGAACTCACAGTTTCAGATTACAGCTGTGTACAACGAATTGAAGTCAGCCCTAATGTCAAGAAGCACAGTGATTGTTGGCCTGCAATACGTGTGGCGATGTTTAAGCATCTGGCGGAGGGTAAACACATGACCAATGCATCCACAACCTGAACGAAACCCGGCCGGCTCCTCGCGAATCATTTCCTTACGTGTTCTGCAAAGTCTGCAAGGTTTGATAACAGGCAATATTTTCACTCTATTAAGTGTTTAGAGTAAACCCTCTTAGTGATGTGTCCGTCCTGATATTAGGCTAGTAATTGAAATGTTCAAACCACTCTAGCTTATTATTGAGACAAAAGATTTCAAGACCGCAAATGTGATGAAGACATCTTGTAACCAGGTTAAAAAGTCTCTTCTTTTACTACCTTCTATAGCAAAGAAGTTAAATAAGCTTTCTCTTCATATGAACGTTCAGTGATGATAATAAAATGTACAGTGTTAACTTACTGAAATGGTTAGTGGCACGCAAGGTGTAGATAACCATTCATATATGCACTATTCTTCAGCGCTGTGGGAAATGTCTGTTTCACTTATTTAATGATTAATTTTACTCAGTATATAAATTGGAATGATCTGATTTTAAAGACACAATCCAATCATCACTGACATTCAATTTCAGATAACATGAATCCATGAATCTATAAGCCTAATATATATGCAAAATCCCAATGAAGTAGAAAAATAAATTTCTGATGTTTTACGATCCAATGGAAGTCACATCTTCAGAGAATAAAACCAATACAAGATATTGCATGTCAGCAGTTGGGTCCCATAGATTGGTTGGTGAAGCGCCTGTGCGGAAACCTATTGGTTGCTAGTTCGAGTCCTACCGTTGCCCAAATTTTCATTTCATCTTGCAAATGAGTTACAAACTGCACGCTGCATGCTGAAATTTTCCAGAGCTGCGTTATTTTCTAATTGCCTACCTGTGGTATCAACAAGGTTTCCACTGGAAACCACACAGGTGAGGTCACATGGTGTGACCTCTGACACAAAGTATCATAAACTAGTGTGAGATGCATCTAGTGAACAACTTGAGCAGTTAGAAACCACTCAGGGTGATTTGTAGTATTTCGCCAGGCATATCAGAGTGGTCTAAACACTGGAAGTCGTTTCTGTCCTTTGGAACTAATTCACCCTTATGAGCTAAACTTGTCCGAATAAACCGCTGATGAAGTCGGCTTAGTGTGAGACGAGTAAAACTGCCGTCTGGTCTTTAGATTAATCTAATCTGCTTGATTGGTTTCTAAGTACTCAAGGTGTTCACTAGGATGTTTATCATTTCATCTTCAATCATCTCGTATTGTGAAACTGATAACAAATAGAGAGAGAGGACAAATCCGATCACGTTGTTCATGAATAATACTAATATCGGAATAAGGGTCATCCTTATCAGTTGTTATCAGTCCGTGAGTTCAAGGTAAAGATATGAAGGTGTGTACAGGTTGTTAAGGGTGACAAAGGTACTATTGATAAAGAATTCAATTCCATTGTTTTTTGTTTGTACATGTACTTCAATCATGACTACTCTGTGCAACCTGTTATTCCCCGTATACTATACAAGTCGGTTGAATAGTTAGACCCCCTTCCATTATCAGTGCATTAGGATTCAACACAATATGAAATTAATACTGGGTGACGACTGAAGGTGGAATCAAAATTTGCACCGAGATCGGATTCGAAACAGAGACCAACGTGTTCTCGCTCCGATGCTCTACCAACTGAGCAACCGAATGCCTCAGTTATCCATCTTTCCTCTAGTTTCAAAAGCATTTCTCAACAACCCTAATAGTTTCAATACCAGTTTCGTCACTAGGATAGATGACATAGATGGCATGAATAGCGATTGCCAATTTGACTCAGTTGGAAATACTCTACTTCTACACAACTATTTGGTGATCCTGTTTTGTAACTTCCATGTTGTTTAGGACGAATGAGGATGTCGTGGGATGATTCCTCAATGTAATAAGCATCACGATAGATCGACACAGTCTAATCTGTAGACACAATTGTGTGGGGAGATGAATGGAAGTTTATCTTTTAAGTGAAGCAAAGTCTTTCTGAGAGTGTTGACTGTCTTGTCGAAGGTTGACAATTCGATGAATTCTTGAGATCTTTTGTTGTTCTTCAGTTGTATCTTGGCAGAATGATTGAACTTCTTATTAATCCAGGATTCATTTGGTTTTCCGCTTGAATTCCTGTGATTATAGTTTTCAGTCTTTCGAACGGTATTTTCAGAGTAGTTATTGGATGCAACACATCTGTTACATTTCTTAGTTATGTTTTTCTGTTGTCTTCATTTGTGATGAGCTTTGTGGCCCTTCAGAGCAAGCTCCGAGCAAGTGAAAGTTTAGCACTGAGTCATTCTGTTTAGTTGGTGCTGTAAAACATGACTTCTCAACTTTGCTTACGATAGTGAGTTTTCATTTTGACTATCTGAGATAGCCTTGGCGGTTGGCCAGACTAGTATTTATACTGGGTGATAATTGAAGATGAAATGAAAATTACAACCATGGTCGGATTCCAACCAGCGACCGCCGGGTTTACCACCTGCTACTCTACCAACTGAGCCGCAGTCCAAATTTTTATTTCACTTTCAATCACCACCCAGTATAAATATTAGTCTGCCAAACCACGGCCATCTCAGATAGTCAAACTGATAATCAATATGATGCTCCATCTCCTCTCCGATCCACTTAGATTTAGACTGAGATGAGAAGTCCTGACTAGGCATCCAGTGTGAATACGATCAAGCGGCAACAACGCATTACGAATGCACATGGTAGTCGACCAAAACCCATAGTGATTAAAGTAAAGTAAAAATCCGATCAGTAGTCGGACCTCGTAGCTCAGTTGGAAGAGTATCGGGCCGGAAACCGAGTGGTTTCTGGTCCGAATCCGGCTGCGATCCAAATTTTCAATTCACCTTCAATCATCACCGAGTACAGATAATAAAATCCTCACTTCTTTTGCTTCATGTAGAATATCAGAACAATAGGAGTTATGATTTTGTTAAGAATTACTGAACAAATAGTATACAGTGTGCGCTGTTCTATGCTGTTGGTTATACTATCATTCTGGAAGAAATATTTATGCCAATAATCTTTGATTAACTTTATCAGAAATCGAAATTTTACAATTTCGAGGAAATTATCGAGTCACTCAAAAATTGAAGAGTCCTGGAAGAACTTAGAACATACATATATCTCATGTATTTTGCATGTATATGCTTAAAAGTAAATAACACTTATACAATTGAATACTGAGATTATTTAGAATAGATTATTAACGACTAACAAGTTCATTGCCAATGGTTAAACTTAATAGTTCAGTTATGCAAAGTTCCAATTTTTGCTAACATATATTCACACTGAAGATTAGTTTTCTAATTAAATGATACAAACTTATGTGCTTGGATATTACGGGGATTTACGGTGTTACGGCCTATGACACTACCTCGTTGCTCAGACCACAGTTGGTGGAGCTGGATTTACTTAAAATATATTTCTTTATCTTGTTTTCAACTACGTTCCATAGATATAGGATTAGGCTCCTTCTTTACTCTATCTCTTTTTATTTAAAAGTAGTTTTCGTGATACAGTAACGTCAGTTTACAGAACCCCTGAAAACCTGGGGAAAATGGACAGCTGTTTCATTTTAGCTTGAAATTCCTAAGCAGTTCTAAATCACAATTCCACTAGTGATTAAACCAAGGACTATAAGCTTGTAGAACAAGTGCGTTACTATCCAGCCATTGGATTGCGATGTGTTGGTTTAGATTAGTCTGCTTTCGTAAGTACATGACCATCAGTCATTGTTTTCGGTGGACATCTATTCTTACACCTGACTTGTTTGATCACACAGATCAGGTTTTCTTATCCCAACCCAGCAGCTAAGTAGCAAAGGGTTTGATGCAAAACTTCATGGTCTTGGACTCGATTCATTATGGGCCATGGAATGAAACAAATGTACTGCAGTCCTGAGTTAACATTAGTTAAAACCACAAACGGAATCATTTTTATTTGTATTTACGATTGCGAAAAAGTTCCCAGTGTTGATATGCTGCCGATCGGGTTCTATGAATAAATAAAAATTTTATTCTCGTATTATGGAGTTAACATGAGAGAAACCAGTTTACAGACATCATCAAACTGATATTTGTTGAAAAATCTACAAGGTTTTACGGGTTTGGAGTGGTACAGAAGGGAGGTCATTAAATCCTATTAAAAACATCGAAAGACTCTAGTAGTCATAAAACGAACAAGAAAATATCACTTTTCAGTATATACAGAGTCTAAAATTTAGATCGTCTTCAGTCATACTTTTTTTTACCATAGGTGGCACCAAGGTCAGGCATAATTCCAACTTTCCATTTCAAAGAGTCGACATGTTTGACTCGTTTTCTTAGTGCCACATTACTCCAGCTAAACGTCTATTTTACCATAAAATCTTATGCTCATAGTTTCATTGATGATTTCGAGAATCAGTAAGCTTCTACATAATCATGTAATCCAAATGAATATCTATTTCCAAGAATTTCCCACTCTTCAAGTGTTACCGTCCACAGCAGTATAGATTTAAGACATTAGAAATAGATGTTGTAGTCTACAGGAATAAACATTTGAAGAACTGAAGACCAATGGTAATGAGTTTTACATGCTGTTTACGCCAAGGTATGCAGTATTATCAAGGAGTTATATTCACTGTTAAATGAAGTACTGGAGAAGTGTGTTGCATAGCATTGTTGTGAATATGTTTGCTTTAGAGTCAATAGGTGAGTTGATCTCTTAGATTTCACTGTCTGTCCAGCTTTTCGCTGCTGTTGTGACCGTCCAGAAATTCGAGTAATCTATATGGTGAAAGAGTCAAATGAGTGGAATGGGACTGGTAATTCCCACTTATTCGACAGTAATTTTCGTGATAGCACAGTTTCATTCCTTTGAGAAACAATGGAACTATGTTGAGGATTGGTAACATATATTCCTCATTTGAGTCCTGTTGTCATCATTGAAGGTTATCTTGATGACGTAGGTTTCTAAAGTTTTTAGTTCAATCCTTTGTTCGTTTAGTGTTCTACTTTTTAAACTATTTTGTGGCCTATTTCGAAAGCAAAGTTATCGTAACACTGGTAAGAACGTGAAGATTATTAAGCTTTCTCTTCGATGGGGGATACTAGTGATAGTTTAACCAAGGAGAATGGTCATTGAATCCCGTCTCAACTAAGCAGGACTATCTTATCTGATTCATCTATTCTACGGATTAGTATAAGTGACTTCAAGATATTCATGCTATTCAACAATAATTCACAGATTTTACTTATATTTAGAATAATTGTCTACACAGAAAGTAGGGAGAAACATAACATCTGTTACTTAGTCTTCATTATGCTGCATAATGTACCTATGCCAAAAAATAAGAGTTATACTCTATTAATATCATAATTTCATATGAAACTTCTTATTCCTCTTTGAAAATCTTCACCTCTTTCATATACTCCAGTAAATTGAAATAAAACTTGCGTACCTAATACTTTTGTAGTTGGTTTAATTGATAAAACATGAAATAGAAAGGATACGGTAAAATGATTGTGTTTCCCCCCCCCCCTAACAATATTGATATTGGAAAGATAGAAGTAAACAGATGAGTGGAGAATTACTTAAAGATGAAACTAAATCAGACTCTTAGAAATCATTGTGCCTAGTAGATCCTGTTTATAATCGTACGTATATCTAGAAATAAGTGTGTTGAACTCGTCTTTATTATGGAGAGATATCAGTTGAAGACTGACTCGGTGAAAACCTGAGAGCACTGGATATCTTTATAATCCTAGTGTGGGGCTTCAAAGCACATATGGATCTTGCTGTTTTCAATGATTTCCCTCCAAGATGAATACTCCTTTGGAATCAGTCATTTCCCATAAACATGTAAGCTAAATTACTGCCGACTACTCTGTAGTGACACTCCTAGAAGTTCGAATGAGACACCATGACCTGTAGAATCAACGAGGTCGAGTGTGAAGACAAATACTCACCGATAATGTTAGATGACAGTCACGCTATATTGCGAATTGACAGAAGTAACAAAATAGGAATGATTGAATTCCGACCCAATAGTTCAATGCAACGTGCTCACCGTAGAGCCTTCCTTCCATGTCAGAATCATAGGTAGCTATTGGTGAGGAGTCCCATGCCTGGATGAGAAAGCTTTTCAGTCCTGCGAGGTCTTCATTGGTCAGCCAGCTGTCAATGCTTGGTGAAGGTAGACGGTGAAGTCAGTTAGTTCTTATAGACCAAGGATTTAATCATAGTGACATTGGGAAACGTTTTGCGAAAAACAAGGTGATGAATTAGAAAATAGGAAAACAGTAGGGTGTTTAAGCAGAAGAAAGTACTACTTGATGACACCGAAAACTTATCCCCTCTCTTTCATTCTGCATCAATTATCATCTTCAACCACAATCACTTTCATCAAACATACTGACAATCTAACAGTTCCCATACCTATCTCCTCTTCAACAGATTCTCCACAACTGAGTGATTTCTCAACTACTATTAGACAATGGTCCTCCATCAACCGTCTTATGTTCAATTCCTCAAAATGTCACACCACAAATTTCAGTCTTAGATGTGAACATAATCTATGTAAACTGCCTAGCTCTCATGATTCCTGTTCGATTGATAGTTGTGCATTAGAGAATGCTACAAGTGTCATTTATCTTGGTGTGTATTTTTCTTCTCACCTTTCCTCGTCCTCCCATATCCTACTAATTTCAAAAAGAATTTTCACCCAACTTTCTTTCTATATTACACAGCTGAGAGTATCTGGTATAATCAGTCTCTCCTCTTGTGTTTTATAAACTCTCACATCTCACCTATTCTCCTGTATTGTTGACCTTTATTTTTTCGTGGGTTGTTGAGACAGGACTATTCTATATTCTTTAGAACTTTAAGATTGTCAGTGGAACTAGTGATGTGTCTCTAAACCTTCTAGTTAAAACAGTTGTGGAGAAACATATTAACTCGTGTAAATATGTGTCAGGAGTTATTTCATCAGATGAATAGCTTTCCCTTGACTCAGAGTTCTCTGAGTGTCGGTTATCTGGAAAGACAAGGAGGAAGTACATAAGACTTTATGCATGTACTGTGTGATGCAGAAAGTATTAGAGATGAAGTAAATAATCAAGTTGTATTTTTGAAAGGAAACGAGCTGATGAGTACACAGTGTGTTATTATTTATGTATTATGAATGTAATTGCAAATGTGATTGTGTGCCTGAGTTAACTCTGGATTTTGAAGAAAGTTGTAGATAGAGTGAAATATCTTATCTTTTTTGTTTTGTGTGTAATTAATATTTATTTCATTTTGTCATGTATACATGCACCCTGTGTGTGTGTGTTGGACTGATGCTACATGATATGCTGAGAATTGTGTAGAGTTTTCTCGAAATGGCTTTCAGAATAAAGCCATTATTATCATTATTATTATTATTGTAAAATCTCTACAAAGTAGTTAATATTTGGTGATAGGGAAACTAATTAGAGGATGTCAAATCCTCATGCATACACTGGTTCCAACAACAAGATTAACTAATCATTCAGGTACATGCATCTCAGGCATCCCAGTTTTTTCAAATATTTCTCAAATGAATTTTTAGAATCCTTCGAATGAGCAGTGTGGTGTGATTTCAATTAATCCAGCTGAGAAGTGTCCAACTATGCTACTTAAAACTTATCACTATCTAGGCAAAATGTACATTTTTCTGCATAAACAAGTAAAGTGGAAGATGAAAGCTGAAGTAGTGGATTTTAATGATGATATTCTTGTTTTCGTTAAAGAAAAGCAAACATTTCACTTAATTAGTTACTTCTGTTGACTTTTTTTTCCCGAAAACTTAACTTTCTTGCTTCGAGATGATTCGTTCTATATGACAAATCCTGGGAACCATATCAGGAAAAACTAGTACGTTGTGGAAAGTGTCGGTATTGCATCTGGCAAATAAATTTCATTTAAATTTGTTTTACATTTTGTTATTATTATGAATTGTGAGTTTAGCGGAAGTTTTAGGTGACAAATAGACATTTTTTATTCGTTTGTTTTATACTGGATAAATACTGAAGGTGAACTGAAAATATGAGTCGAAGCGGGTTCCCAGCTAATGTCCTTCAGGTCAGTGACCTGGCATTCTGCCAACCTTTCTACATACTAACTATGCCTCAAACTCACCTTAATCACCTAGACTTTGTCTATTTGCCATATAAATCTATAAGCAACCACTGCGTGTTCATTGCAAACATACTGGCTACTCAGAGTCAAGTCTTCTCGTCCCTATGCAAATGGAGCTGAATCAGAGGTAAACGGATCATGATTTTTCATGGCAGCCAGACAAAAGTTTGTGTGGCCGAAGTTGAGTAAAACCCAGTTAGCTGAGTTGACAGAGTGTTGAGTCCCTAAACTGGAGACCAGTGTTTCTAATTCTACAGTGACATAGGTTTTCATTTCATTTGCAATTATCACTCAGCATCATAACTTCGGTTTGTTAAACCATTGTTACTATCTTTACTATACTCTACATCTCTCTGAATGAAAATTCGTTGTTACAGGAGATACCCAGTAGTATTCCTTCTAATTTTTTCCCACCATTTAAATCACATGTTTCATGAATAATTGCATCTTTTCCACAGATGAAACCTGTTCAAGAATTATGTGCTCCTCATATTATTGGGGTAGGATGTTAAAATATTGGCAAGTGTATTTTAAAGGTCATATTGTCTTAAAAAGCAAGCTATTTTTACATTAGACTTTAGAAATCACTACATACAATTCATTGTCATAATAAAAGCAGGCAGTAATCATCTCAAAATGATACCATCTGGGGAACCATTGAAAAGTTGAAAGTAATAGACAGCTGTTTCGTCCCAGTATAGGATTTCACAGTAGTACACACCCACGACCCAGCTAAGGATCAAACTCAGGACCTTCAAGTCTCACATCGAACCCGTTAATCACTCAGTCACTGAGTCGGAGTTCAGTGGTTTACAATTTCCGACTTCTGTAAATTCGTGATATAACGTGATTATCACCCAAGACCTTCATTTAACATCCGCTTCTTTTCCAATTGGTTAACCACACAGGTCAAGGCTTCTTGTTTGCACTTCATGATATCCATCTGGAAGCATGTCACTAATGAGCACTTTACAGTAATATATTTTAGGGTTAATGGTTAATCTAATTGGCCAAATGGTTAAGGCATTCGCCGTGAAACCTGAAGGTCCAGAGTTTGATCCCTAGTCGGGTCGTGGATACATACTACTGAGGAGTCCGCGGCTAGGAGGAAACAGCTATCCAGTGCTCCCAGGTTTTCAAAAGCTTTCCAACTGATGTCAGTTCTTGATGAATACTATCTTACAATTAAAATCCCTATTAACCTTGAAATGCATTACAATGAAAGCAGTCGTATACACTAGTGATTTGAGTTTAGTATAACTGATTATTGTTGTGAAACTGCCTGGGTAAACCGTGTTAACACCGTTATGCTTTTCTGTACTATAAAGTTAGAATATAAACTGATTCGTTCAAGCATTGTTTCTTGTGTAACATCTTATATGAGTGTTTGTAAGTGATGATTCAATGTGAGAAATATTAAAAGTACATTTAGCCAACATAATTCATCAAATGTAACACATTTCTAAAATAAATCAAACATTCAGTTATCCTCAATGTATTTCCTTCATTGAAAATTATCCTACATCAATAAAACATTCCGTCGAAAAAGACCGTTTCCTAATTTCATCTAGTTTGTATTTTTACAAGTAAGAATGACAAACAAATATTCAATATCTATGGTTTTGCAGTGATTGTAAATGTACTAACGGATTAAAGCCAAATGTACTCGATACTTCATTCATTCTGCCAAGATACAACTGAAGAACAACAAAAGATCTCAAGAATTCATCGAATTGTAAACCTTCGACAAGACAGTCAACACTCTCAGAAAGACTTTGGTTCACTTAAAAGATAAACTTCCATTCATCTCCTCACACAATTGTGTCGACAGATTAGACTGTGTCGATCTATCGTGATGCTTATTACATTGAGGAATCATCCCACGACATCCTCATTCGTCCTAAACAACATGGAAGTTACAAAACAGGATCACCAAATAGTTGTGTAGAAGTAGAGTATTTCCAATTGAGTCAAATTGGCAATCGCTATTCATGTCATCTATGTCATCTATCCTAGTGACGAAACTGGTATTGAAACTATTAGGGTTGTTGAGAAATGCTTTTGAAACTAGAGGAAAGATGGGTAACTGAGGCATTCGGTTGCTCAGTTGGTAGAGCATCGGAGCGAGAACACGTTGGTCTCTGTTTCGAATCCGATCTCGGTGTAAATTTTGATTCCACCTTCAGTCGTCACCCAGTATTAATTTCACATTGTGTTGAATCCTAATGCACTGATAATGGAAAGGGGGGTCTAACTGTTCAACCGACTTGTATAGTATACGGGAATAACAGGTTGCACAGAGTAGTCATGACTGAAGTACATGTACAAGCAAAAAAACGAAGGAACGAACTGAATTCTTGTAAAATGTGCCTGTGAACACTACCCAGTCTGGCTGGCAAAGTGAGAACGGAAATGTATCTTCAATTGAATAACAGAACACCTTGTGAACTCAAGCCACTTAGCTCTTTTTGAGAGCTCATTCAAAATTATCTAGAGGTTTCGATCGAACCACTCGAAAGGAGTAAGAGCAAGGCATTTGTCTATAGCTGATGCAATAGTCATCCAAAAGTTTGAACCAGCGTTATGTGTCCAAAAAAAGTATATCGAACCTTTATCTTTTCTACAGCCTTCATAACATCTTGACTGCCATAGATTCTACCTGTATTGGATAATTTTAAATGTAATTTCATAACCCCTTGTCACCGACTTAGCCCTGTATTACGTAGTTGCAATTTTATTTCCATAATCCCCTGTTTGTTTTCCTACTCTACTGAAATTTGTTTGTTGAAGGCATATGAAAAAGAGTAGTATGTGATATTTGAATTATTAAAAGATGAGAGTATGACGGTTGGATTGATCTAAGAAACTAGTTCACTTAACCTACTGCAATGACCTCGTCTGTATGTTTACAGATGACAGATTTGGTTGATTTTATGTTTATTATTTTAGATATTGGGTAACCTGGGTGGAAGCAGGATCCCAGCCATCGATCTCCTGATTATCACGCTAAAGCCTTAAAGGCTGGGCCTAAATACCTACAGGCCAATCTAAATCTTCAATTTACTTCAACCACCAAGGCTTTATCTTACTGTCATGTAAATCCGTAATGTGTCACTGTCTGTTCTTTTTAATCAAGTCTTCTCATTTGAATCAGAGATGAATGGTCCATGATATGTCACGCAACCAGGTAAAGTCATTAAGGAATGAAGTGGACTTAAGACGTGATCAGCGGCTAGGTTTCCTATGCTAGCCGAATTGGCAGAGTACTGCGTCTTTAACTTGGAGGTCACTGTTTCAAATTCTGAAGTGATGCAGGATTTCCTTTCACCAGCCAATACCACTTATATTGGTAACATCAGTCATCAAACTATAGGTATCTCAGGTAGTCTTATTCGTATTTCAGATATGTTCATTTAACTATAGATCATGCTACAGGATTACCGATGGCCGATTCGATTTTTCTACAGCTATTCAGACTACCTAGTACCATAACCTCTTAGTTTACTTTGGTACCTTCTCGCTAGAAAGACCGTATTTTCTAAGACTTGAAAATGAGACTTTCTTCTGAGAGGTAACTTTTTCAAAAGTAGGGAAAGAAAACGGCAAAGGATGAATCGTAGAAGGACTGTATATTATGACACGTTGTACGTTACTGAAAAAATAATAACCTTCCGTTGACAGATCAATTTGCACAATGCATTTCAGTTCCTTTTGTTCTTCTTTCTCGTCTTCCTCATGATACGGCTAAGTTATTTTTGCGCTTCTCTGCTCAGAAATATTTACCCATCACTCGTAATTGCCTATGACTTCTTCCAAACTCTCAACACATACTACTTATATTCATCCTTATCAGTAGTACCCACTACAGTGGGACAGTTTCGGTCAAAATATTAACATTGAGCAATTTTACTCATGGATAATAGGGTAGAAATTGAGAAAAGTAATTAAAAATTAACCTACCTCAACAATTTTCAAGCTGAGCCTTAAAACATTATCTGGATCACGTATACTGAATAAATATAGACCATGTTGAATAGCTGTTTTATTCGGTTTAAATATTAAATGAATAAAGAAGGTCTCATCTGGTAACTTCGATTGTGGAAATAAGCGTAATGCTGGTACACTGTATAATAAATCTCCTGGAGGTGGCTGAATTTTAATTGGAAAGTCTTCATCTGCACGTGCTATATCATAACGACGATTTAATAAGTAGGTTATATCCCAGTTAACACCTAAGTGATAAAGTAAAAAATGATATACACTGAAGAATCTAGAGATAAACTGGAATGAACAAAATTTTAATTAAACTTAAATGTGTGAAACATTCCTGCTTAACATCCAACTAAGCTCATTTTACAAGTTGTAGCGTCTTTAACTAGCCGTGAAATAAATAGAAACATGATACCCTATTATGCATGTTCTTCGCTATTTGTGTTCCATTCTATTTTTGTGTCTCGTCAAAGTATTCAGTCTCCGCATCTTCAATAATCTATCTTTGTATCTCATAGTCTCTCAGCTGGATACAACTTCATCTCAGCGACTACTGTTGTTCCTACTGAGATTCGAACCATTCATCCATCACTTCAAACGTGAGAGAGTAATCCACCACACCAAAAGTGCACTAGAACCAGTGGCCTTAACGGTAAAGTATACAACAGGATAATGAACATTGGAGTAGTATCGAGGCACTCCCATAGGAGTCCATCCATCAACAGAGGTCGACCAATTCGAGCCAGTGTAGAAACGGGTAATTAAAAGTATGAAAAATGATAAGATCGGTTTTTATCTTCTTTAGCATTTAACGGTTCTATAGTGAGTTCAGGTTATTCATCTACATTATTCATAAACTCCCGGAGAATGGTTGAAAAAGCAAATTTAGATCAATCAGTTTCATTTGATGACATTAATATGAACTGACCTCATTTGAAGAAGCATTAAAAACCTGGAAGCACTGGAGAGCTGTTTATTCCTAGTGAGGAACTTCTCATCAGTGCCACCCATGACCCCAACAGGGATCGAACTCAAAACCTCCAAGTTTCGTGATGAACACTTTACCATTGAGTCACTTAGTTGGGATTCAGTGGTCCGTATTTTTCTACTTCTGTCATCACACCCAACTTGGTTGACCTCACAGGTCATTAGGACTTCGGGAAATCTCGTCTTGAAACATGTCATTAGTGACGTAAGCGCAGACTATCAAGGAGTTCCGTACTAGGAAGAAACAGTGCCCTCAGGTTTTCAATGGTTTTTTAACTGATGTCAGTCCATCAACAGTTCTGACTTTATAAGGAAAATTTCATGTCAAAATGAGGAAATTTACATATATTGTGAATTCAAGATGAAAATAGCCAATTTGATTAAAATATCTCAGTTACATAGAGGGTG
Organism: Heterobilharzia americana; assembly: GCA_944470555.2. Lineage (NCBI taxonomy): Eukaryota > Metazoa > Platyhelminthes > Trematoda > Strigeidida > Schistosomatidae > Heterobilharzia > Heterobilharzia americana. The sequence goes on along the minus strand of OX104127.1, from coordinate 143,135,560 downwards.
AAATAGTGAAAAAAGGATCGAACACCTACGGGAGAAGAAACGAGGTCGCCATGAACTTATCAATCAAAGAGAATGCACTGTAACATTTCTGTGTAATACTGAATTTTGTTGGAAGCATTCTCAAGGTATACACGAAAACTGTTTCAGCTCTACTTCATCGTAAATATATATTAAAGGTGATGCATAAACTAATGTTCAATTCCTTTGACATGGAAACTGAAATTCAGAAAGTAATCAGCCTGCCATAACCTACTTGACGTAGACTGTGACTATCACCACTTTGTGAAGTTGCTGCTTTACATAAATTTACTAACAATACAAGTTAGGGATTGAATATTTCCACTAAGAATTTGACAAGAAAATTTTAGTAATATTGTTCAATGCACCAATGTTTTCAGGTTGATTAGTGTTCTGTTCATCGAAATCTTGAAGTAAAAATCTTCTTCGCCATTTATTCCCCTATATTTTTAAACTTAATATAACCTCCAGATGATACTAAGGAGGTATTTTAAAGTTCTTTTCATCGACTGTACAACCACTAAGTGGGATTTTAAGGTAGCAATATCATTCGCTCTTGAAATTAATAAAAAACCTTTGTTCAGAATTATGATACAGGTATTTTCATATTTTCATAAAGAAGTGAACATTCATGAAGATGCTTAAATCTGGCTACGAAACGTTTGAATAGAAACCTCAAAGCTGAAGTTAATAAATAACTATTACGCTTGTCCTTGGCTGTAAAACTTTACTTTTTAAATGTTATACTTTAAGGGAATAAACTGTTACGGAGTTTCGAAAATGAACTAAATTTTATATTCTTCTACTACAATTAGTTATTGGCACTCATTTGTACCGATCATCGCTGATGATTTATGTCTAATTTCGCACAAACTCGAAAATCTACAGGCGAAAACTAACAAGTTGGCAGAAGAAGCGAGGTGACATAGCGAAGGAAGACGGGACTTCCTTCAAGTGAACGTAGAGAAGACAGAGGTGGCAAAGATAACCAACCAACAACAACAATAAGCCCCGATCACCATCAATAGGAGAAATCTAAACGAAGTTGTCAATTTCACCCACCTACCTACCTGGGCAATATAGTCTTAACTACTAGCGGCACAGACACATATACGGATGTCGAAGTCAGCCAGGATCCGAAAGACAGCAAGACACGCCTTCTTGCATTAATCCGGAATAGTCAGTGTGGAAATCTACTGCACTCCACTCCACTCAGCATAAAGCATGAACAACATCCGGATTTTCAACACTAATTCAGTCAAGTAAGTCAGTGCTATATGGTTGACAAACTTGGCAGGTCACCAAAAGCATCTCCAACAAACTATAGATATACATCACATGAACAGCTACCGCCTACGCTCACTCAATACTGAAGATCAAATCAGGTGGTCAGAAAGAATAAGCAACAAGGAAATCACTGTGGCTGACAATGAACCAACCAAGAAGTTATCGCTCAACAAATATGAGGAGGAAGAATGTGGAGATGGATTGTATTGTATTGTATTGGATTAGATTGGACACAGATTGAGAAGATGGTTTGGGTTATCACGCATCAGGCTAGACCAGGCCTGGCCAGGCCAGGTCGTCGAGTAGAACCCGAATGGAAAACGACGAGTTGGGTGTCCGAGGCGAGGTGAGGGTGACATGGAGGAGATGGTGTGAGGAAGAAATGAAGGCTTGTGGGCAGTGGTGCAGCCAGGTTAAAAAGAAGACTGCGGAGAGGAGAGTGCAATGGAGATATGCTACTGAGGCCCTATGTTCCACTATGAACCCAAGGGACAAATAAATAATAATAATAATTGGCACCAATCAACAGTGCTTCCTAAACAGACTGGAGTAACTGCAACAGTGGACAACTGCTCTAATAATTCTTTATTAGAGTAGGTCAAGTTGACCAAGTTTTTCTTCTTCTTAAAAAATTCTAGACTTCAATTTTACAATTTATCTGTTTTTATAAGATAATTTGCCCATAGATATCTATGTCATGCTTACATTCACGATCTGTAGTATAGTAATCCACATTTCTGATTTCACATAATATATCGACATATTTTCTCATCTATAGATAGAAACAAAAATACACTGGGAATCGGACACAATTATCTGCTACAATACATTCTATCACAGTTGTTTATAAACTGATGACTATAATGTGTTACCTGCCAACTACTCTATAACTATTCCAATAATCGGAACAGAGTGAACTGAATATTAAACTTTTTCCTACACATTACAGTTACGTGTACAAAATTAATCCTTTATTTTATGTTTCATTTGTTTAAAAAAAAGGCGACGGATAGGATAAGAAGTTATAAACATTGGGGTCAACCAAGTCGGGTGAGAGGACAGATGACGATGGGATTGGCTGGAGGTCACACTATCTTGTGAACTGAGAGAAATAGGAGATGTGGACCAGCAAATGTCGATCCAGTGGCTCAATGGTAATGTGCTTGGCGTGGGACCTGAAAGTCCTGGGTTCGATTCCTGGCGGGTGGGGTCATGGATTTGTACTGCCGAAGAGTTCCATATTGAGACTAAACAGCTGTCTAGTGCCCTCCAGTTTCCAATGGTCCTCCAATTGAAGTCAGTACATGATGATTACCAATCTGAAATCCAAATTAAACTTAAGACTGCCAAAAATGTAGTAGCAAACTTCAAGTCTCTTGAAACACTTTATGAAAAACAAAGTAGATGAAGAAAAGTCGATGTTCTTTACTTCTATCAGTCAAATATTGTTGCATTCGGTAGTTATGAGACTTTTTCCTTAGGAAAAGACAGCATGTGACTGTAACCAGGAGAAAGTTTTCTTTCTGATCAAATTATTCGCTTCACTGTACATTCATGAATGTATAGTAGAAAGGATAGATTATCCCAGAGTAATTTCCAGTCAGAGGTCAATAGAAATTGCATGATAGAGGAAAGTCACGCAATGCCTATAAACGATTAAAGTAGGTAAATAAACAAAATGATGACCAAATAAAAAACAGTCACATCATAAGAGAATCATGTGGAGTGGTTGTTTCCCTATGATGGTTATAGCAAGGAAAGAGGTTGTTCATACTTCTTTTGAAGTCATAATGATAGTTTAGCTAGGTATAGATGTCTTAACCTTACTTCTTTTGAGTGACTTATCAGAGCAGCCAAGTGTCTTGAACTTACTGAGTGATCTGTTACAGAGCTACAGATGTATTTTCTTCCTGTCATTGTCAGCCAGGTTGAGTAGTGTTTACGAGTGCATCCCATAAGCTGGCTCACAGTCCGTTCCATATACTCGACCCTGAAGTGAATCTGATTCTCTTTCATGGATTAATGATTTTCTCCTGCTAACTTAACTTAGTGACTGTTAGCTTATAACTAAAGTTAGTAACTGTAAGAAATCAAGGAACAGTTTTGGACTGTGTATAAGGCTAAAAAACTTAAACATGAATGAATATAGAAACTTTCTGTCAAACCAAAGATCAACGCTTGTTATAAACCAGTTTGTGAACCCTAGGAAGACACTATTATTCAGGTTTTCTCCATGAAATCCTTTTTCACCTGGTCTTTACTTGCATTTATTGACAAGCGTAAGTGACTGTTTGACGCTATCTGTTACGGGCTATTCTTCATATGATTATACGGTAGAAGGTGTTAAAAATCTTCATATTAGCATTCAACGATGTTCTTCCGATGATATGATCAAATTGATGGTATTCAAAACATGGACACAGCTTCAGTGTGGTCATAATCAAGACAGAAACTTAGAAATACTCTAATGAAGTGAATATACACTGTTGTAACCTCAAGCAGTTTATTTATATAAATCAATTTATACCTTTTCAAACAAAATTCTTTTCCAGTTGTTTTAACTGTTGAAAAATGATTTCTTCCTTACGATAAAACGCTTATATTAATTAATTCCAAGTTTATTATCATTTAACTATGAGATCGTGGTCGTAGATTTAACGTTTGAAATTTCATTGATACACTAGAAGATTATCTGTCTATCATCAACCAGTAAAATTTGTTTTTTTTTATTCTAAAAACATACACCACATTGACAGCTTGTTATTTCGAGTAACCAACTGAAAATGGTATATCTTATCTGTTTGTCAAGATCGAATGGAGATGCACTCAGTAACCTTGTGCATTATTCATACAGTAGGCAATGAGGCACACCGATTGTATGAGCCTGACTACTCAAATCTCAGTAGGTGGAGGATGACTTGAAACTGTGACTCCTTGGTTAAAAGTAAAATAGTTTAGTTTCACACCTTCTCATTCATGAGTTAACTAACTTAAATTTCTCTCCATGAATACACTTTTAGGCCCATAATATTGATTGCCCTTTGTATGCAAAAAATACGTTCAGTCTCTAATTTTACTTTTCTCATAATCTCCCTAAGAAAAATTTCTTCATTCCTGTACTTATTTTGCCATAATCTTATAATTAATTTTCGATGACTTTGTCGTGCGTGACCCATTGGATAATAATGGGTATATATATATATATATAACTATTTCTCCCTTGGGTTCCTAATGGAATATAGGGATTCACTAGCACGTCTACATTCCACTCTCTTCTCTGAAATCTTTTCAACCTGGCTCCATCACTGCCCACAACCTCTCATTTCTTCCTCACAACATCAACTCCATCCCACCCTCAGCTGGGATGTCCAACACGCCGTTTCCAATCTGGGTTCCACTCGAGCAACTGGCCTGGCCTGGTCTGGCCTGACGCGTGATGTCCCCAATCGGCCTTCTCAGTATATACCCAATCCATCTCCATCTACACCTCCTTCCACTGCATATTTGTTCAGCGATAGGTTCTTGCTTCGTTGGTTCCTTCCCAGAGCTCCTTGTTGCTGATTCTCATTATTCTGGCAATCCATCTGATCTCCAGTAGCCAGCCAGTGTAGGTGGCAGTTGTTGATCAATGTGTGTAGTTTGTTGGATTTCCCTTTCGTAACGCACCGCCAAGTCTCTCAACCATCACATAGAAGCACTGACTTGACAGACATTGGTGTTGAGAATCCGGATATTGTTCACACTTTATGCTGAGTGTAGTGAAGTAGATCTCCACACTGGTTTCAGGCTAATGAACGCCTGTCTTACTTTTCCGATTCTGTCTGGTTTTGACATCCTCGTCTGTCCCGTCTATGATTGAAACAGTGCTTCCCAGGTAGGTGTAGGTGAAGGAGGTTACTTCCTTTAAGTTTCTCCCTTTCATGGTGATTGGAGTTTGTTGGCTGGGATACCTGAGTGCCACCTCACTAACTGAGGTGAGAGGGGAGTTGGTATTAGTCTTCAGGCTGTGGGTGGGACAACCCAGACCTTACACTCGATACCGAATAAGGAGGTAAGGGTAGATTCCAGGGACTCTGGGGCTTTCTCCGTTGGTAGGAATACATGACCTGTTGTGTACATCGTTTTTACACTTATGCGCCTGATTGTAAAGCCATTTGTAGGTGACGTTTGGCCGACCTTAAATAGGTAAGGCTTGTAAACTGCAATCGCCTATAGAAGGATTGAACTGATAAGCGTAACATATAAAACTACATATTTTCTGTTTATACATGTATTCCCTATCATTCCGCTCATGTGAAATGGAAAATATTCTCAACGCACATACGCATGCATACAGAAACTTGTTAATGAAGTGGCTACACTATGTATTAGATAACATAAGAAAGAAATATGCAATATCTCATGATACTTTACAGTTAGTTTGATTAAGAACAGTTTGGCTTCTACTCTGACTGTGATGATCCTTTAAATACTAAGTTCTGTGCAACCAATAGCTAAGAATAAATTCAAACTGGCAAACAGTCCAAGTCCTTTGACAATTTTTCATTGTAAAACAGTTAGATGTCATCTTTCGATGATAAACCTATAGTGTACAACGAGTTGATAAGTAATGAATAAAAATTGAGTTATATTCCTTGCTGTTACTCAACGATCATTTGACTTGAGAGAATATTTCTTCGCTACTTCGTGGCTTGTTATATAACAACTTAATTTTGGCATTCACTTCTTATCTGTAACACTTTTGAACGTTTTTGTCCTATTACGATTTGAAAGGAAAGCTCAGAAATGAGAACTACATGATTTCCGTGGATTCAGAAGAATTCACCTACCGTCTTATTTTCATAATCTTTTCCAATTCCATCTACCTCAGAAGAATTGGTACAATGATTCGCTCTAAAATTAAACAGTCTTTTTAAATGAATAATAATCAACTGATTTCATTTATGACGCCCAACAGGTGGATGAGAAAATAAAATTGTATACATTTAAAAAACCAGGGATTAAACAGTTATGCACATGCCTAATATCATAACGACAATGCACACATTCTTGCCAGTCATTGGAAATTCAAAGTTATGTAATGTACATTTATAAATATCCCTACAGTGAGATAACGTAACTAATAACAGAAATGAGTATTTAATGTTGCCATTTGTATTACTACACCCAAGACATGACTATCGTAACTCGGTGGTCTAGTGGGTAACCCTTTGGTGTTTGAAGTGATCGGTCTTGAGTTCATGTCTTAACGGGAACAGCATCACTTACTGGGAGACAGGCACATCCAGCTGATGAGTCCCAAATAGGGCACAACGCGTGTCCTGGATTCCACTACTAGCCACTATCCATCACTAATACAGAAATGAGTATTTTCAGAACAAAATATCAGAAGGGCAACTATTTTTTGGAGGTGAATACAAACTGTAAATTTGTAAAACTCTGGAAAGGAAAACCATTCTAGATAGAAAATTTTTAAATAAAAATAAGGGCAAGCTAGGTAGAATCATAATTTGACCGATTCCATACAAAAAAAGTTCAAGATTTCGATGTTAGATGGTGAGAGTCAATTGGCAGGAACCTCTCCTTTACCTAAGTTCCAGGCACTCATCAGCCTAGTGTATCTACAACTATGAGGAAACTCATTTTCTCCTGTGGATTCGAACGTGTGTCACTCATTGCTGAGATCAGAGTTTGACTGACTTCATTTGAGGCTGGGCTATACACAACATGCAAGTTATCAATTACTATATACTTTTTAGATGATGAACTGTATCCTCTAAGCACCGGCATAAGACTCAAATACACTTTACTCATGTGTTACCTAAAATTTTTCAAAATATTCACATCCATACAGTGATAAATGGTGAAGTCAAATGAGTAAATAATTCCGAATAATATTTTAATCCTTGTGTTCTTCAACAGTAGTTCCTTCATTTGGTAAAGTACCGGGCCAGGAACTCAGTGGTCGCTGGTTCGAATCCTGCAGCGATTCATACTTTCATTTCACCTTCAATCATCACTTAGTACAAGTACTATTTTGATAAAGCACGGATATCACACATGGTCAAAATTATAGTCAATATGACGCTCCACCCCTCTAATTCACTTAGATTTGGATTAGGATGAGAAGTCCTGACTAGACAGCCAGTGTGAATATCATCAAGCGGTAGTAACGCATCATGAATTCACAAGGTAGTCGGGAAAACCCTATGATGATTGAAGTGAGATAAAAATTTGGTCAGCAGTTGGACCTTGTAGCTCACTTGGTAAAGCATCTGGTAGGAAACCCGTTAGTCGCTGGTTCGAATCCGGCCGTGATCTAAGTTCTAATTTCATCTTCAATCATCACCCAGTACCCAGTCTAACAAACCACCGCCATCTCAGATAGTGGAAATGACATTCAGCATTAGACATTCAAAATATATCTGTTAATTTTGACTTTGATCAACCATAAGAACCAACCTTCTTCAATGAGCTTTTTAACACCTTATCATACCACATTTCTTCATCGGTTAATCTGAAGAAATCCTTCTGATGGTCAGAATGTAGCTATTTCGTTTGTTAATTAAATATTCACTGATTGTTTCGTAGATTAAACAAGTTAAACCAGGAATTACTTACAGATACCTTCGAATGAACCTTTGCTGAAATCTGATCAGCAGTTCTTTTATAGTATACCAGTTAAACAGATAAGAAATAAAAAAATTAATAAAGAACAATTCAGGGAAGAAAATCTTCTTTTTGATGAATCATTTTCAAAAGCTGTTCATCGTAATCATAGTTACAACTATACATATATATATATACATATATACATATATATATATATATATATATATATATATATATATTCAACGACTATATGAAGATGCCACATGCCAAGTAATTCACAATGGGAAGCTCAGTGATGCTTTTGAAGTGCAGACAGGAATGAAACAAGATTGTCTACTATCCCCCATGATATTCCTTATTGTGGTGGACTGAGCTGGATCATGCAACAAACAGTGGGGAGCGAGAAGAGGGGGATACGCTAGACTGAGGAAAAGAACCTAGAAGATCTAGGTTTCGCCGATGACTTGTGTCTGATGTCACACAAACTTGATGATCTACAGGCGAAAACTAACAAGTTGACAGAAGAGATAGGGCAGCGAAGACGGGACTTCAAGTGAATATAGAGAAGACAAAGGTGATGAAGATACCGCACCAACAACTCCAACAACAACAAACTCCAATCACCGTCAACGGGAGAAACTTAAAGGAAGTAACCTCCTTCACCTACACCTACCTAGGAAGCACTGTTTCAACTACAGGCGGCACAGACGAGGATGTCAAAGTCACAATCGGTAAAGCAAAACAGGCGTTCATTAGCCTGAAACCAGTGTGGAGATCTACTTCACTACGCTCACTGCACTAGAACAATATCCGGATTTTCAACACCAATGTCGGTCAATCAGTGCTTCTATGTGATGGTTGAGAGACTTGGCGGTGCGTTACGAAAGGGAAATCCAACAAACTACACACATTGATCAACAACTGCCACCTACACTGGCTGGTTACTGGAGATCAGATGGATTGCCAGAATAATGAGAATCAGCAACAAGGAGCTCTGGGAAGGAACCAACGAAGCAAGAACCTATCGCTGAACAAATATGCAGTGGAAGGAGGTGTAGATGGAGATGGATTGGGTATATACTGAGAAGGCCGACTGGGGACATCACGCATCAGGCCAGGTCGTTGAGTGGTACTGCGATGGGAAGTGACGAGTTGGGTGTCCGAGTTAAGGGGAGGATGAGATGGAGGAGATGTTGTGAGGAGGAAATGAGAGGTTGTGAGCAGTGGTGGAGCCATGTTCAAAAGATTTCGGAGAACAGACCTCACTGGAGACGTGCTAGTGAATCCCTATATTCCATTAGGAACCCAAGGGACTAATAATAATAATAATAATCCACTATGTGGTTAAACGTACAATTGAAATGACCTAACAGCTGTTCAAATCTTGACTTCTCTATTATGTTTGATCATACAGAACATACTTTTGAAATTTTCGACAGCTCTGACATCGAGGTATTCAATGTTTCTCGAGAATGATTATTATTTTAGCTAATTTTCATTCTTAACAAAAAGTATGACAAAGAAAGGTTAATTATACATAGTAATGATGGGCAGTGGCTAGCAGTGGAATCCAAGATGCGCACTTTGTCCTATTTTGGACTCTTCAGCTGGATGTACCTGCTGTCCAGTGGGTAATGTTGTCCCCACCGGAATTCGGACTCGAGAGCGATCGCTTCAAACTTAAGAGCGTTATCCACTACACCACAGAGCCACGATCGCCACTTCTTGTACGAAGGGTATAGTTTTTTAATGTTATTGCTTGTATTACACCGACGAGCCCCAAATTGGACGAAATGTGCATCCTGGATTCCACTACTAGCCACGATCTATCATTAACATAATTAAAACACAGGCAATATCAAGGCATCCGCACAACAGCCCATATGCCAACAGAGACTGATCAATTCGGTCCAATCAACGATGGTGTAATACAAGCAATAACACTAAAAGTTTAATTACTTGAAAAAAATATGTTTGTACCTTTCAGATGATGTGATCTCTATATTCTGTTTTATTTTGTTCAATAGACAGCAGGAAGGTGTTTACGACCAAAAATATTTAGAAATTTTCAATATTTTATTTCAGAAAAGAATCATTGAACTTTTTTCTCATATTAGTGTTTTATGCGAAAATTATATCAAACTTCTGTTAAAATCTAGTCTTAAATATTTAGCCTTCATAAACAGCCTAAAAAATTTTAGTCTGTTTGGTGACTAATAGTGCAACCCAGGACACCAGTTTCATCCTATCCGGGACTCGTTAGGTGGATGTACTTGCCTCTCATTAGGCGATGTTATTCCCTCTGAGACTCGAACCTAGTACGTATCGCTTTAAATACCATTATCCATTAAGCTACTAGGGCATGATGGTCACGAGGATCCATTTCTCAACTTCGTTTTTGATGAAGATGTCCACGAAGTCATTGAAAGCTCTACCCTAAATAATATCAGCTCGAACAACGCTTTTATGTTAAAATCCATATTCTAGGTAAAAAATATTCCACCTGAGAGGTTTCTTACAATTCAAGTTGTTCACTAGTAATATATTTCACACGCCCATAACACTTCTGTGTCAGAGATCGCACATATCTTGTGATCTTGTCTGTGGGGTGGTTCCCAACGGAAACCATATTGACTGGCACCAGACTTGGGCAGTTGGAAAACTACTCAGTTGTAAGAAATTTCAAGATAGAGAGTGAAATTTGTTACTCATTCGTAAATTGGTCTTCCTATTCAATGTATGGTATACTGGTCGGCACATGCAAGCCAGTTTTCTAATCAGATCTGAACTAATTCGCCTCTGCGAACTTTTTGTTCAGGTACGTCGCTGATGAGCTGGTTTGGCGTGAAATGAGCAAAATTGTGGTCCAGTGTTTACATCCCTCCAATCTGACTGACAAATTCTTACAGATAGCCTTGAGTAGTTTCTAACTACTCATACTAATGGATTCGATCAGTAGTTGTATCTTTCGCTAATATTCTGCTTCACTTCAAAAGTGATTACTTTGTATTAGTGCAGAACTCATCGTGTAGATTTACCGCTTTGGAATATTGCTTATCATGATATACATTTATTCACTAACAAGAACAAGGTATGTATCAGCAAAAAAGAAATATATCTTTTCAACTACTTCATTATCAAGCTGTACACAGAAGTCGTATTTATACTCGATAAAGTGACAGATAATTGTACTAAAAAGTTACTCAGTCAATATACAAAATATACAATCGGTGTAGGTGGTGGTATTTGTTCAAGTGGAAGAAATAGAAAATGGGTCATTGAAAAAAGAACGAATTGATAACAAGTGGTGAGATAAGCGACAAATGTTGTCAAAGAATTGTAAACCGGTGATAATTAAGCTGAAACGTATAAAATAGGTCAATGAATAAGGAATGAATTGATATTAAATAGTGATATATGGGTCAAATGTTGTCAATGAAGTGAAAAATTGGTGATAATGATGATGAGAGAGAGAGAAAAGAGAAGTATACCAAAGTGAACTGAAATTGACAAAATAACCAAGATAAATTGTTAAGGCCAAGGTAGAGAATGTGGTTTCACAAAATGTTCATGTATAGCTAATGCTTCAGTTATGCATAAGTGGTGGAAACGTAAACCCTTGGAGTAGTTCAATTTAACTTTGTCAATTAGTTTAAAGGATGAATCTTGAGGTGCTGAGTGTCCCAATTCAACAAGATGTTCACATATGGATGAAGTCGTTTTCCCTTGCTCGCCTCTGGTAAGCCAAATCGCGTAGTGTTCAGCAACACGTTTTCGGAGGGCCCGCTTACAACGTCCAATAGAGTCAGCTCAACAGCAGCATGTGAACTTGTAGATACACATAGATGTGGACATAAGTGGAAGCCTATCCTTCACGCATTGACGAATAAGACGGCGGCTGGAGAATATCAGTCTCAGTCTAGCAGCATAGAAGCTACTATTGATACATCTTGACACATGATTTTTCAGCACTTCGGCTGTGGTGTCTCCTTTAAACTCTAGATTCATCGTTAAATTTTCTTAGGGACTGTAATGGGATGGGGAGTGATTCGTTTCTTCAGATTCGTATCAATAAATCTTTTAGGGTATCCGTTATTAGATAGTATTATTTTAAGAGTTTCGATTTCAGTACCCACCCATTTTCCATCTCTTCCACTTGAACAAATACCACCAGCTACACCGATTGTATATTTTGTATATTGACTGAGTAACTTTTTAGTACAATTATCTGTCACTTTATCGAGTATAAATACGACTTCTGTGTACAGCTTGATAATGAAGTAGTTGAAAAGATATATTTCTTTTTTGCTGATACATGCCTTCTTCTTATCATGGTAGGAACGAAAAGTTGAGAAAATCTATATTGCTCATCCTATTCACCTTCCAAAATGAATATAAACCAAAGATCAAAAGAGTATCCAGATTTTTTTAATGATGGAAATACTCAAATTAATTGTTAGTCGAATAGGATTTGTTTAGATACAGCAGCCAATTCCTATGTGAATGAAACTCTTGAGAAGTTTCTCAAAAATCAAGTCAATTTACTCAGTATCTTTTCACAATGGAATATTTCTATTACTTCACACATACACCAATGAATTTTAAATATTATGTATAGGCTTCCTGGACAATTTTGTCATGAGTGTTTTTGCTTTAGAGAAAACAAGAATATACTATTGATCATGAAGAATAGTTTGGAACCGCTAAAGTTTGTTATAAATTGTAATCTTTGGTAATCAACTTTTAACTCATTAGATCTTTGATACAAAAAAGACTTGTGATCGAGGAACCTGAAGTATTTGTGTAGTACAGTGTCAAGGTATATAACCATACACTCAACTTATATCACATTCACAGTTCTACGGGGTTTTATGAAGAATACTGCTTGACTGTATGAGTCCAGAAATGGGTACTTTACTAGTTGTTGTCTGACAGTAACTTGATGTATGATGATTGGTCTGTGTTAACTTATTCATTCATATCATGGACAGTAAGCAAATGTAGTGAGTAACCTTCTATAGTATGGCATTCAAGTTCCTATTGTGTACTGTACCCTTTAAGCATTCCTTTATCAACAATAAATAATTCACTCCAACTTATTTCTGCTTTCCACTACTCTTTCTATGTATTGATAATATCACTAGTCTCAGAAGTTTTGTCTTTCAAACAGTGACCGCAAATATGATTACTAAAAATATACAAATATGATTAATAAGCTGTTTACCAGCTTGGAGCTGGTTGCAACTGAATGTATTACAGGGTTTGATAACAATGTTGACGTGCTCATATCTGAGTAAGCTGACAATTAATTGAAATACCAGTCTTAGGGTAGTATTTATCACGGACTGACATCAGTCGGAGAATCACTTAAAATCTGGGAGCACTAAACAGCTGTTTCGTCCGAGCTGTGGACTTCTCAGCAGAACGTATCCATGACCCAGCTATAGATTGAACTCTCGACCTTCGGGTTTCATGGCAAACGCATTAATCATCCAGCATCTAAGTCAAAATTCATTGGTTCACAGTTTACTAATACTGTCAATTAGCAATATAACACGACTATCTACCAAGGTCTTTAGTTGGTATCCGCTTCCTTCCGACTGGTTAACCCTACAAGTCTCGGCTTCATATCAGAACCTAGTGATATCCATCTAGAATTATGTCACTAATGGGCAAGATTCCCATACTTGAACGAAATGGCTGTCCAGTTCTCCAAATGATGTCACTCCGTGATGAATACTTCTTTTAGAATTTAATAAGTGTCTGCTTCTTATTTCCAAGAGTTTAATTATTAACCTAGAATATTTATTTCCAATATTTATCACTTTGTACGTCAAGATGTTACCAACTTCATTATAAAGTGAACAGGTGAGAATTGCTGAACAGCTAGTGGCTTTTGTAACTGTCCAAAGCCGTATACATTAGTAAATGTTTATTCTATGCTACTGCTAATCAGTAAAATGATAGAAGCATCTGTGACTGTTTAGTTATAAGTAGGGCAGAGAACGTAATACTGACTGCACAAATGATCTCCAGACTAAGATTATTACAGTAATTGATAACTGCTGAATTCCATAATTAAGTGAAAGGTTAGATTATGTAACAAACTCATTGGTGGATGGTGATTGGATCGTTCACCTATCTGAAATCTGATTGAGACAGTTCCCTTGAGCCTTGGCATTTTGTCAAGGACGTCGCACCACCAAGCTTGGTGACATCCTCGCCAATAACTTCGTATATCAATGAAGCATATTTGAGTGTTGCATGGATATTTAGGTAGTGTTCAGTCGTGAGTTGCGGAAGAGATTTTTGCCATACCCTAACCTCTTTGACATTAAACTTCATTTAGTCACGCTAGTAGAGGATCTTTGTTAAAATGATATTAGGCTGCTTGTTACTGTCACAATGTACTTCATTATTGAGCTGTTTTGGTAGGTGTTTTGACTAGGTGTTATTCTTCTTAAGTAGATTGTAAACTTAGTCCATATCCGCTTGCTTTTTAATTGACTTTTTCTTAGCTTAACAGGTTTCTAGAAACTCCTTTGCAGCTTTCGAACTTTCTTTTGGAGGATTCCCATGCTCTCTCAGTTGAAGTTGTGATTGTCTGCGTGCACTGAAACCAAAGATATTGAATCATATCACTTTATTGCTAATTGGTGATCATGGATTCTTTGAGCAACCCAACAGCTAGACTGTTCGGCGTAGTGTTATGAACAATCTTTGAATCTGATTTTGTAAATTACATTTCTCCTATCTTCTTTTGTCAATGGGTGCTTTGGTTTACATTAAATGGCTAGTGATGGAAATAATGGCCAGCAGTAGAATCCAAGACGAGAGTTTCGTCCTGCTTAGGACTCATTCATCAGCCAGAAGTACCTGACTCCTAGAGGGAAATCTCCTTTCTACTGGGACTCGAACTCAGAACTGATCTCTTCAAACGCCAGAGCATTATACACTAGACCGCCGAGCCACGATAGCCGGTTCTTGTGTGACGAATATAGTTTTAATTTTGTTGCTTGTGTTATCCCGTCGTATGACTGGACCAAACTGATCGGTCTCTATTGGCTTAATGGTTACATTAATATATAATTCAAACGCAGGCAACATCAAGGCATTCGCACAGGAGCCCAAATGCCAATAGAGATGGATCAACTCGATCCTCTCAACGACGGGATAATGCAAGCAACAACATTTTTAGAATAGTGTCTATACACAACATTTCTTATAGACTGTAGGATGATAGCTGTTGTAGTCAGTTTGGTCTATATATATATATATATATATATATATATATATATATATATATATATATATATATATATATATATATATATATATATATATATATACTGTACACTTTAGCCTGCAACGTCGCATCATGCGTTCTGCTAATAAGGACATCTAGGAAATGGGATTCTGTTGTTTTCCTCTTCCTCCTATATGAAATTAATTCCTTCATATGTTTAATTGACTAATTTGAATATGTTTCCTACTTCATCCTCTTTTAGGATTACAGATGTATTGCTAAAGTTTCAAATCCGAATTTTGGGTATGTTAAGAAGGATAATAATCGATTCTAGTCACTGCATCACTGCTTCTACAATTAATTCAAATCTCGGCTATTCTCTAAATGTCACTGTAAGTAGATGATGAGGCATAGCATAGATCAGCTCTATCAATTTTGGAACAGTGAGTTCCACTACTTTCTCAAATCATGCCCAGTTGGTATGAATGCTTACAATGGTATTTTTCAAATGAAATATGATGATCTCATACAATTATTTCCCTAGACAAATTTGAATAAAGCGAAAACAATGACCTCAGTAATACAGTATGATGATAAATGGTTGACATAACTCCCATCTGGAGGTTTGTGAAGGTTTATTAATTGATTTTAGGTTGGAATTGATCATGGGCTGACATCAGCTGGAGGAAAACTGGAAACCTGGGAGCATTAGCCAAATGTTTCTTCCAAGTATCGGACTCCTCAGCAGTGCACACCCACAATTCCGACAAGGGTCGAGAGAGGTGATTCAATGAGAAAACGTGACCAGTGGAGTCAACCAAGTCGAATATGAGGACAGTTACTCAGTGAAGACACTGGGTGTAGGTCGCACTATATGGTGAACTGACAAAAGCAGGAAATATGAACCATTAGATCCCAACCCAGTGACTAGCTCAATGATAACGTGCTGGTCACAGAGCCTGAAGGTCCTGGGCTCGGTCCTTAGTGTGGCAGGGTCATGGGTGCGCACTGCTGATGAGTCGCATACTAGCACGAAACAGCTATCCAGTACTCCTAGGTTTCCAATTCATTTTGTACATGACATTGACCACCCGAATAGAATGCTCATATCATTTTTACTGTGTTGAAAAAGCATTAAATACACTCGAAAATAATACACTAATTTGATGTTAAGCGATATTATTTGACATTATGGAAACTATATTTCGATAACTATTCAACATTAGCTAAATTAACCCAATTGAAGCGATTTAATAAGTCATAAAAAGTCAGTCCATCAGTTTGCTAAACTGTTTTATTCCTTTATATTAGTAGTAAATATTAAAAACGATTAGTAATATTGGGATATTTATGATATCTTTCTAATGTCATCAACTCGTAAAAAGTTCCTATTAGACAATAATTTTACTTTTGTTATCATTATCAATTGTGCGAATGAAAGTTTTGAAGAGTAAGTAACACAACTGAATTTCGTATACATCAAATCTAGTGGAGACCTATGATGAATAGAGTATTTTTCACTGAAGACAGTTTGATATGCAAAATATAGATTATGTCGTGACAGGTTAGAGATTGGTAATTTCAACCACTAACGGAAACTGAAAAAAACCATATTTTGATCCTCAGGCCTTGTATACCATATCAAATATCAGTATCGACATAGGACCAAGCATTCCTGCACAACGATTCATGTTGCCATACATCAAATCACAAACTGATCAGAGTAAAGATGAAGAAAGACAGAAAAATCGGTCGAAAGGAGTAGAAAGTAGTGAAAAAAAAAGGGGAAGGAAGAATGAGAAAATACTGGATTCAATATAAGGGTTAAGATGAAGCAGAATTGTGAACATATTTGAGTCATATCACCTCTAGTCTCCAACCACTTGTTCTGTTATCACATGGATTCTAACTGGCTACTCCACATCTTCCTAGATAGCTGAAACCAACAGTCAAGGACTTCTTGAAGTGATGTCGTGTTTTATTTAGTCTACTCATCCTGAGCCTTTTTTCAGTCTGAATCTACTTCAGCTAACATTGGATGATAAGGCAGTCGATGACTAGGCATGTGTAACACATTAAGCCTTGTAGTTCCATTTTAGTCTGTTTATTAGAAATACCACACAGTGAAACAGTTGCATTTACTAAATAACGTTTCGGACACAATTTATGTCCATATTCAAATCAAGTAACTCCACAATTTCGAGACAGTCTTTATATATTCCCCACTTTCTCTCCTTCTCTGTGATGACAAGGGTAGTAGAATTTTCCATTTATCTGGGACAGGTGCAGCATCATTTCGATTGCATGTGTTTGGTGTTGATTCCATAAACTAAGATTCGGTTATCGATCTCTCTCTCCACCCAACTAAGTAGTTTTCAACACTGTCACCCTATCCCACCCTACTGTGTGATTGTGTGTCATCGCATGCAGAGATGTAGCCGAGTTTTCTCCACATTTCTATCTTATAGGATCTACTAATCTGAATCAGCTAAGTTTTGTGCTCTGTTATTCCAATCAACCCTGGTCGACTGCTTTGACATTTGTACTTGACCTCGCAATCATTGCAAGGGATCTGGTAAACCAGATTATTTTGCTTAATTGCATCGATAGGATCTTTTAACCTGCAAAGCTTGTTTCTAAGCCAGTTTGTTGGTTTGAATGCCACTTTATCCCAGCCAGCCTTATTGAGAATTCTTCTTAGTGCTTCTGAGGTACCTTCCTTGTATGGTAACACAGAAGAAGCTTTGAATTCTCTCTTAACCCTGTCGCCATTATTGCCATTAGTAATGGGATTATTATTAATAACATCTGTATTACTACTACCACTGCTAGTATTCTTTCGATTTCTTATGAATTTATTTATAAATTTTGGTGGTTAATTATTGAGACGTAGGGTATTCTTGATGTGTCCAATTTCTTGTCGTAGATTTTCCGATCTGCTAGTAAGCTTTTTCGCTCTATCACTTAAGCATTTAACTAGACCTACTTTAACTGAAATGGAGCGGGATGATTGGAAGTCTAAGTAGAGATTCGAATGGGTAGGTTTCCTATCGACACTAGTCTCTAGATTTCCTTCTTGCTTTCGTTTAATCTTGCAATCCATTATTGCTAGCTCACCTTCTTCACTTTCTAAGTCACAGGTAAACTGGACTGCATTCACTACTGAATTTATATGCGCCAAGAACCTATTGATATGTTCCGATTTCAGTACTGTAAACGTATCATCTACATATCGGAACCATATCTTTGTAGTAGGACTAAATATTTGAAGGGCCATCTGTTTCCAACTATCCATAAATATGTCTGCGACGATAGGGGTTTTGGTGATCCCATGGCAACACCTTCAGTTTGTTTACATATTTTATTTTGAAACTTAAAGACTGTAGATGTTAGGCACAATCGTACTCCTAGTATGATTTCCTCGAGCGGCATCTTAGTTCGATATGTAAGTTCTTTGTCATTTTTAAGCCCATTTCTAACTGCCTCTAGAGCCATGTCAGTCCGTATATTTGTGTAGAGGCTAGTTATGTCAGAACTAACCATTTTTTCACTGTCATTTAAGTGTATTTCGTCTAACCTTTGCTTTAAGAAGTCATAAGAGTTGGCAAGTAGAGACTTTGAGTGATTTCTTATTGGGCCCAACACCATTGCTAAATATTAGACAACTCTTAAGTCGGAGTGTTTCTAAAATCTACAATAGACCTGATGGGATAACCTGGCTTATTAATCGTAATAGTACCATACATTCTACAGTAAATGCTACTGTTTCACTGTGTGATATTTCTAATAAACAGACTAAAATGGAATTACAAACGACCACAGTGCCAAGTTTTACTCTTACATTAATGAGCCTTGTGGTTGCATTATTATTATTATTATTATTATTATTATTATTATTATTATTATTTGTCCGTTGGGTTTCTAATGGAATATAGGGATTCACTAGCACGTCTACATTCCACTCTCTTCTCTGCAGTCTTTTGAACACGGCTCCACGACAGCTCACAACCTCTCATTTCTTCCTCACACCATCAACTCCATATCACCCTCACCTCGCCTCACCTCGGACACCCAACTCGTCACTTCCCATCTGGGTTCCACTCGAGCAACCTCCCCGGCCTGGCCTGGCCTGACGCGTGATGTCCCCAGTCGACCTTCTCAGTGTATGCCCATTCCATCTCCATCTACACTTCCTTCCACTGCATATTTGTTGAGTGACAACTTCTTGGTTTGTTCGTTGCCTACCAGGCCAGAGTTCCTTGTTGCTGATTCTCATTATTCTGGCAATCCATCTGATCTTCAGTAACGAGCCAGTGTAGGTGATAGTTGTTGATAAATGTCTATAGTTTATTCTTGTGGTTGCATACTGTCTCATTTTAAAAATCATGTTCAAGCATCAGAGTTTCAATTCCGATATAACTAAGTTCATGTAAAAACGACAACCAAAGTGTACTAAATAGTTAATTTTCGTAACTCACTCTGATTAACGTCTATATATACAAGAATGGCAGGTTGCCCAATTCTAATCACTCCCTTTTTAAAAACTTTAACGATGGGATTTCAGTTTAAAAACTTTAGTTTACTAAATCTCTTTTTGTTTATGTTATTAGATTGAATGGAGAAAAAACATTTACGTTTCTTTCTTATCAAGCTGAATTATGACTTCATGAATACAAGTATATAATCTTAGTTTCATAATAGTTAACTACATAAATAAATACTTATTCTATTCATCTTTTAAACCTGTTATGTAAGCACTTTTATACTGAAAGCGCAAATTATCATTCATATCATTAATGAATGAAAACAAATTATTCTTTAAACAATTCGATAATTATCACAAATAGCTAACAGATGGTAGTCGCAAATGAAGGAAGAGAATTTAGTGAAGTAATAAATAATTCTGTTAACCAATGAGGTTAACTAGAATAGTTGACGCTTCGTGATGATTGAAAAAGAAATCAAAATCATGGTAGTTTACTTGGTTATGACCAGCAGAAGAAACCAGGATGCGTGTTTCGGCTTAGGTGGGACTCGTCAGCCGGATGTACCTGCACCCCAGAGCGGGGTGATATTTTTCCCACCAAGACTCGATCGAACCTCGTACCCATCGCTTCAAACGCCAAGGCCACAGAGTCACGATCACCGCCTCTTGTACAACGGGTA
This sequence comes from Heterobilharzia americana, assembly GCA_944470555.2. Taxonomy (NCBI): domain Eukaryota; kingdom Metazoa; phylum Platyhelminthes; class Trematoda; order Strigeidida; family Schistosomatidae; genus Heterobilharzia; species Heterobilharzia americana. The sequence goes on along the minus strand of OX104127.1, from coordinate 143,115,231 downwards.
TTACTTATCACAATTTACTGAGATGCTTGTAATGCTCCACTGTTTACTGGATCGAATTGTTCGAACACAAGTAAACTAAGTAAATTGCCAAAATGAACATCCATGCAATATCGAGGTATCCACATAGCAGCCCATATGCCTACAGGAGTCGAACACTAAGATCCAGTAAAACAATGCAGAATTACAAGCATATGTATAAGTAGTAATCACTAATACTCGTTGTACAAGAGGTGGCTATCGTGCCTCTGTGGTCTAGTGAATAACGCCTTGATGTTCAAAGCGATGGGTATGAGGTTCGAGTCTCAGTGGGAACAACGCCACTCCACACTGGGGTTCACATAAATCCAGCTGATTAGTGAGTCCCAAATAGAATGAAAAGCGGATCCTGGATTCATCTGCTAGCCACAACCAAGTAAATTACCATAATAAATACTCAGGCAATATCAAGGCATCCACATAGGAGCCCACATGCCAATAGTGGTTGGACAATCCGATCGAGTATAACAATCAAGAATTGCAAGCTTATACATAAATGATAATGAAATGAAAATCTTGGTCGCGATAGGATTCGAGCCAGCGACCACAACGATACTAAAGAGAGATCTGAGTAGACAAAAGCAATGTATCCTTTTTTCAAATGATAAAGTGGTGTGTAAATATGAAGGTGGAAAGTGGAAATATTTCGTATTTTTCAGTGTGATAAACTGGATGGTTTATCGAACGGAATAAAAGTAGAAGAGAATACTAACTGAAGTATTGAATCATGTATTCTTCAGTGTGATATCGAGTGGATAAATCTACTGATTTAAGGTAGAGGAGGGAGTTACATTTGACCCTTTCTTCTGAGACATCTTGTTTGAGGTATTGATGGACCGTAATCTTTATTACCAGTATCAGTTGCCTCCAGTATACACGGCACATTTCATCCAAAATATTCAACATATCTCTTCTCCAAATATTACTACTCTATCTGAACCATTTCTAACACAATCTAAACGTTACAGTATGAGATCAAAGAGTATGAGGAATAGAAATTACACCGTTTCTCAAATCGTAAATCACTTTTAAGCAATTACCAACTATTTCCTTCTTGTTGGTGTTGCCACGTTAATGAAACCGTTTGATATAAACTGAAATACTTTCGATACTCGGGAGATAAACGAAAGTGAACACCTATACATTAATTCTCTTCAGTGATTTCATTCAGTTGACCAAGATGAATGAAACGAATGAAATTGACAAATCAACATTGTGCACGTTCATGGAGTAGGCAATAAGTCAAACTTATTGCACGAGGGCTAGTGATACTACCTGGTTACCTAAACCATCTCGGTAGGTGGGGCGAGGTTTTAACGTGCAACCCAATTGGTTGAAATTTTTCTCCATTAACCAATGTGCCACAGCTCCACACCAAGAGGAATGGGAAATACGTAACAATATAGGAAGACAAGTGGAGAATAATTCTCCAGAATAATCAATGCATGAATCATTTCAGTTAGTCAAACATCATTACTTCTGTATGCTAGCCTCCAGCAAGTCTTATATTAAGGCAGTGCTCGGCACTAACTATACTGCACAAGATGTGACTCTCATACCTTAGTGGTCCAGTGCATAACGCCTTCGGCATTCGTAACGATGCATATTGCGTTTGAGTCTCAGTGGGAAAAACATCACTCACTGAGATGCAAGTAATTCCACCTGACCAGTCAGTTCGAGATGGGAAGAAACATGCATCCTAGATTACACTACTAGTCACCAATATGAATATAGATACACCTTCAAATATTACACTTCAAGTAATCTACAGTCAGCTGATGAATCTCAATATATTATGTTATTCAGTGTTTCTAAAAATTAGAAATAATTGTACCCTTTTCTTTAATTAGTTGTATTAAAATAACGAGTTACTTCAAAGAAAACCCTAGCAACTAATGAAATAACCAATCAGATCTCGGTATTTCTTTTGGAAAAGTACTTTTCCATGAAATAAGGGAATATTTTTGGCTGCTTCATCAGTTGCTAGGGTGGCCTTTAAAACTACTCAAAATAGCCAGGTATTACATTCAGGTGGAGAGCTATCTTCAATTATTCTTTTCATAAGTTCTATTTTAGGATAATTGTTTGTATGGTACAGTCGCTGATTGGACCGAACTGATAGGTTTCTATTGGCATATGGGCTCCTGTACGGATCCTCGATATTGCCTGCTTTCTAATTATATTAATGATGGCTAGTGGCTAGCAGTGGAATCCAGGATGTTCATTTCTTCTTATTTGGGACTCCTCAGCTGGATGTACCTGGCTTCCTCTGAGTGTTGTTCCCACCTGAATTCGAACTCGGGACCGATCGTTTCGAACGCCATTGCTAACCATTATTCATTATTACTATAAAATTCTGTTTTCTCTACTTTTTTTTACTTTACATTAACTCTCAGTGTACTTTAAAATGATTTTACGCTTGACAGATTTTACTGTTTATGAGTTTAACTTATTCAAACATTTTTTTATGCATCATTATAATCTCAGTTTCCTTTTGATTTACGTTAAAAAGCAAAGTGTAAGGCAATCATTCTCAGAATAAGGAAATATGTAATCCGTATATAAATGCATTCATAAGTGAATTGTAATGAAACACAAGTACATAGTCGAATATACTGACTGACTTTATAGGTCACCCTAACAACAACTGAAATGACCAATCAGGCCTTTATTTTATGAAAATCTGCCTTTCCAGTCGAAATGGAGAAACCTGATTGGTTATTTTGATCGTTGATAGGGTCATTCGAATATACAACTAAGCAACATGACTAGTTAGAAATTATTCAGGCTGATTTGTAGATTTTGCTAATCAAACCAGAGTTATCTCTTAACACTGGACAATCGATTCACATGTTTACGGATAAACTCATTAGCGGTCCATCGGGAAAAATTCAGCTTACAAAAGTGAATTGTTCAGATCACCTGAATCTGACAGGTTAGCCTGAGTGGATGATTGATCTGAAAATTGTTTGCAAACTGCACAGTTCACGTTGACACTTCTCATAGTTGAGTAGTTTTTCAACTTCCCAACTGTGGCGTCAACAGGCTCTCAGTCAGAAACTATCCAAAAAGGTCAAAAGGTGTATTCTATGACAAAATGTACAGATCAGTCAAAGTACCTTTTAAGTGCTGAAATTGTTCAGCAATATATTTCGTTGGTTCATAATCAAGATCATCCTTTGTGATCTTGACTGGGTGGTTTCCAACGGAAAGTCTCTTGAAACAAAAGTTGAGCAGTTGAAAATTTTCAACACTAAGCTATCTGGGAAAGCTATATTTAGGGTCTTATTTTGATACTGGCTAGTTTAAGGCATTCGACAAGAATTCCTGGATTAAGGTTTTGGCCTCGGTGGTATACATCTGCAAAATGGTATAGCTACCTAATGGCAACTGGTGGTATTTTAAAAGGTTAGTTGTGATAGTAGTGACACGTTTGCAACCCCTTCCACTATCATGCTTCACCATCTGAATTTTTAATCTCTAAGAGGTTCTCAGTTCGCTTGAAGTCCAGGTTCTCTTTTCTGACAAATCGAAGCGCCTATAGAACCTTAAACCAGCGATTCCTACTGGTTTCCATTGGTCACTCTGTATCATAAAAATTGGATTGTAACCGGATTGTTCACTAACCTGGGGATCATTTTGCTAATGTGAACAGAATTCGTTTAGAACGTACAAACTCTTCAGTTGTGAATTAAAGTATAATTTCATCTGAGAACAGATACAGCACATTTCAAAATAAATTCAGATGCTTAATGATCACCCTTGATTGCATTGTTTCAACTACAGGCAGCACAAGCACATATGAGGATGCCAAAGCATCCAGGATCCGAAAGACAGCAAGACACGCCTTCTTCCATTAATCTCAAACCACTGTACTGCACTGCACTCAGCATAAAGCATGAACAAAATCCGGATTTTCAACACTAATTCAGTCAAGTAAGTCAGTGCTATATGGTTGACAAACTTGACACGTCACCAAAAGCATCTCCAATAAACTATAGACATACATCACATGAACAGCTACCGCCTACGCTCACTCAATACTGAAGATCAAATCAGGTGATCAGAAAGAATAAGCAATAAGGAAATCACTGTGGCTGACAATGAACCAACCAAGAAGTTATCGCTCAACAAATATGAGGAGGAAGAATGTGGAGATGGTTGGATTGTATTGTATTGGATTAGATTGGACACAGATTGAGAAGATGGTTTTGGTTATCACGCGTCAGGCTAGTCCAAGGCAGGCCAAGCCAGGTCGTCGAGTAGAACCCGAATGGAAAACGACGAGTTGGGTGTCCGAGGCGAGGTGAGGGTGACATGGAGGAGATGATGTGAGGAAGAAATGAAGGCTTGTGGGCAGTGGTGGAGCCAAGTTAAAAGACAAGACTGTAGAGAGGAGAGTGCAATGGAGACATACTACTGAGGCCCTATGTTCCACTATGAACCCAAGGGACATATAATAATAATAATCACCCAACATCTTCTCTGAGTAATGGTAACTTATAGGAAATCCTATTATTTCTTATCTTGTTTTATTTGAATTAAGCTAGTAACCATTACAACTGACCTTTCTGTTGTTGAAGGAATGGTTTCCTTTCAAAGTCTAATTGTATGAAGTTTAGTCAATTAACAATTAAATTATGTATTGATTTACATCTCACAAAAACTAAATTGGAGAAAAGTTAAAAAAAACAAACTTTATGATCAATATACAATTGGGACTTGTTATTGCCTTAACAATAATCTACAATTGTCTAGATGTGTCTGAATGATAGAAATGAAGTTTATTAAGCAAAATATAACTAGAATGTACTTTTAAGAAATTTCACTTGGTATGGCGCTTAGTCACTGTACTTTTATTAACTTCGATTTCCATGGTCTTAGTTTCCATTACTCACTAGGTGTGAAAATGAACAAATTACAACTGAGAATCCATGTCAACCCATTAACTATGACTCTCTTCAGTTAGTTAAATAACGCATCGATAACACAAATTTCACGGTGACAAGTGTATGCTAAATGTCAATAATTGGACATCTCGCTTTTGGGGTACTGGAAAGTTATAGGAAGTATTTTTGATACTAACTAGAGAAAACTGAGCATATTTCCACTTGAGGCCTGCCGGTTGAGCTAATTTACATGACAGTGGATCTTCACATAGTTTCCGCTGTTAGGCGGCTATTTTAGTTGTTGCATTTAAAGTCAGGAAATTCATCCAAGTTTCGACAATAGTGAAGGAAATTGCCAACATGGTAATTAGACCATTTCCTATAGAATATGAAGCTGCTAAAGCCTACGTTTTCTTTCTGGAGTTTTGACTGAACTGTGTTCAGCCAGACGTAATAGCCCGGGTGTAATGCCAAAGTGATAAAAATAAACTATGCCCCATAACTTAAAGTGAAAGGGGTCGATACTATACCTTTATGGTATGAGCATGAATAATCTAAATCACCTGTTGACAGCTTCCTTTTGCTGAGACGAACATGAGGTTGGAAACCACATGGCTTATGGTGGTCTCCTTCCAAGGCATAATGTAGGTGAACGAGACACTTCTGCTTCCTTATGAAATTCTCATGATATTGAGTTCCAACGGCCGTTTGAGATGTCTTTTAGTTGACTTTCGCTTACTGAAGATATAATAACCCAGGTGAGTGACTATGGAAGAGCGTGCGACTGACCAACAAAGTCTGAAATAGGCAAATGAATTGGATGTTAAATCGTTGTAGTCCGTAGGTTGTCTCACAGCTGCATATGTCCTTAATTCATGTCCGCCTAACTCACTGGCAACTTGTCAACCTCTGTTTCGCGAACTCAATTATGCTTATCTTACAGTATGACTGCTAAGTCCGCTTGATGAGGATTAGAGGTGAAACCTGTTTCATGAGATAGGAAATGTGAGTAATTTTAGTACAACACAGCAATAAATATGCCTCCCATTTCGAAACTTCTCATCTCTCTCTTATAATCTAGAACAAGTTGAGTATCAAAATAGTTGGGAAGTACTCTGCATATTCCAATCCATTTGGTGACATAATGTACTACTCAGAAGATATGAACATTAAATCAGTACAAATAAATGTCTGAGTTAGGGAGGATTACAGAAGTCAGTATTCTGAATTCATACTGTTTTTTTCAAGTAGTTTTTTCTTCTCGACTTAAGATAGATTCATTTTATCTCAAGGATAACAACAGTCAGTGTAATCCGGCTTTTGATTATGAAATATTTGTAGCAAAGAATGAGTTCAAGTTGAATTTAACTGTTTAAGTGGTGCACTTGTGGAAAACGGCTATTCTAGTCAATTAGTTGATATGAACATGCGAGAAAGACGTATAAAACCAGTCATCAACTCAGTTTTGAAAAAAAATTTTGTTCATGAATCTAGAATTTGAAGGTGCTGTGACCCCAAACATCCTGAAAAGCCGTCTTTTGAGATCAATTAGCAGGACACTTTGCACAGCCAAACTCCAGTTCCTCTAAACTAGTGATAAACTGTATAAAAGACAATATCCCTCGACATGTTACCTCCATGTATATCTACCAGTTCGCCTGCTCTTGTGAAGAAAGGTACATCTGCCGTAGTCAGAGATTGCTGTCAATAAGTATACCAGAACATATACTAGCTTAGCTTTATAAGGGTGGAAGGAAAGACATCGTAAGTACTACCCAATAATTCAGATGACTTGAACAATGATTTTAAGGTTGTCTGTCGAATTTGCTGGGAGATATCACATATTCTCTGTGTTCAGCTGCTAGAAATGTCAGACGCTTTGGCTATCAATCAACTGAAGCCGGACTTTTGTGTGCAAAAGAAGAACGTACAGTCTTTGTCTCTACACAGGCCTTAACATAATTTGGTCTTGGTTTGTCTAAGTTTTTGTCGGATTAATCTTTGTACTCTTATATCGTCGCTATTATTATTATTATTATCATTATTTTATATTCAGTAGTTCCCGGTGTTACTTTATTTGATCTTCCTAATGATTGCAACTTTTAATAAAACATTTTCAATTTATTCCAATTATTAACTTGTCTCATTCATATTACCTAATCCTTGGATTGTTTATTAACTCTACCATACATTTGCCCCTTTGTAATCTATATACACCCTGTGAACGATTTTAAAGATCTTACACAACCCAATATGTTATCATTCAAACTTTACGTTATCAGCTACCAATGTTATTACACATGTAACTATAATTATTGTTATTAATGATGGCTAGTGGCTAGCAGTGGAATCCAGGATGCGCATTTCGTCATATTTGGGACTCACTGGACACCTGGATGTACCTGCTTCCCAGTGAGTGATGCTGTTCCCACAGGGATTCGGACTCGGGAGCCATCACTTCAAACGCTAGGGCGTTATCCACTACACCACCTATTAACCGTGGCCAGTTCTTGTGCAAAGGGTATAGTTTTAGTATAATTGTTTTTATATCATACCGTCGTTGATTGGACCGAATTGTTGGGTTTCTATTTTGAAGAGTCCCAAATAGGACGAAATGCACATCCTGGATTCAACTGCTAGCCACTAGCCATCATTAATATAATTAGAAAGCAGGTAATATCGAGGCATCCGCAAAGGAGCCTATATGCCAATAGTGACAGATCGATTCTCTCCAATCAGCGACGGTATGATATCAAAACAATTATACTAATAATTAATACTATTTGTTATTTGTCCCTTGGGTTCCTAATGGAACATAGGGATTCACTGGCACGTCTACATTCCACTCTCTTCTCTGAAATCATTTGAACCTGGCTCCACCACTGCCCACAACCTCTCATTTCTTCCTCACACCATCAACTCCATCTCACCCTCACCTCGCCTCGCCTCGGATACCCAACTCGCCGTTTCCCATCGGGGTTCCACTCAACGACCTGGCCTGACACGTGATGTCCTCAGTCGGCCTTCTCAGTGTATGCCCAATCCATCTACACCTACACTTCCTTCCAGTGTATATTTGTTGAGTGATAACTTGTTGGTTGGTTCGTTGCCTGCCACACCACAGTTCCTTGTTGTTTATTCTCATTATTCTGGCAATCTATCTGAGCTTCAGTAACGAGCCAGTGTAGGTGGCAGTTGTTGATGAATGTCTGTAGTTTGTTGGAAACCTCTTTCGTAACGTGCAAGGTCTCTGAACCATATAGAAGCACTGACTTGACGTTGATGTTGAAAATCCGGATCTTGTTCATGCTTCATTCTGAGTGCGGCAGATCTCCACAGTGGTTTCAGATTAATGCAGGAAGGCGTGTCTCACTGTCTTTCCGATCCTGGCTGCTTTGACATCCTCGTCTATGTCTGTGTCGCCTGTAGTTGAACCGATGCTGCCCAGCCTAGTTAGGTGAAAGAGGCTACTTTCTTTAAGCTTCTCCCGTTCATGGTGATCGCAGCTTGTTGTTGGTGGTGTTTGTTGGTTGGGTATCATCACCACCTCCGTCTTCTCTACGTTCACTTGAAGTCCCGTCTTCACTGCCTCGCCTCTTCTGTCAACTTGTCAGTTTTCGCCTGTAGATCTTCCAGTTCGTGCGATATTGGACACAAGTCATCATTGGCGAAATCCAAATCTTCTAGGTTCTATTCCGCACTCCAGCCAGCTTATCCCCCTCTTTTCGCTGCTCATGGTTTGCTGCATGATCCGAATTTAATTTACCTCACGGAGATAAAAATAAGAATTCCTGCATGGGAATGCTGCAGAGATCAATAGCACAGTTTTATCCCTAACATCTATATGATGCAGGCTAAATGTACAGTCAAATTTCAATCTATACTGGGTGACGATTGAAGGTGAAATGAAAATCTAGTCCATGACACGATTCGAACCATTGATCTGCAGGTTACCGGTATGGTGCTATACAAATGAGCTACGATGCCTAATTGCTGACTACATGGTAATTTCACCTCAATCGTCAAGGATATTGCTTAACTGTCATATGAATTCGTTATGATCACTTAGTCGTACTCATATTGGCTACCTAGTCAGGACTTCTTATAGCATACCCTGTATCCTTCTGAAAATTTAAGATGTACCATATCTTAATCTTTGTTTTTATTATGATCGCGGAGATAAAACAAAGTTTGTGAAGTGTTCTAGTACTAGGTAAAAGATACTTTATGCAGTGAAATAGTATTTCGGGATTCATCTTAAAGGGGGTTGATAAACCGTTCTACTTAAGTCATATGCAAAAATTACCACTCTACACCATTATTCACGAATGACACTAATTGGTTTTTATCTCATTTCTTAAAAATCAAAATAATTGGAAATAATTCCGTTCAATAAGCAAATGCTTTTATCAGTCGACGAAGTCACTCCGATGGAGACTGTTCTAGTTTTCTTTGACGATGAATGTTTGATTCTTGCCTCACTTGATGAGTTACAGACAAGTAGAAATACTTGATGACTGGACAATACAAACACACTAGATATGTAGGCATCTAATCTATCAATTTGATTTATAACTAAAGATTTGTAGCACAACTGTAAGACGTTCTTGTTGTCTACACAACTATTGATACTAACGTGGACAGGGCAATAGAACCCATCTTTTCAATTTCTTCCCTCTTCAGTACAAAACAAATTTTGTCAAAACTTTAAGTTAGAGAATAAAGGCTATATGTTCGGAAGATACAAGTGAGTTGAAATTGACGACGCATATATCAGTTATATTATATTCCTGTTTAAGAAGCGCGATATCGCCAACATCATATGAACTCTGTAAATCAACTGTTTTACGTATTATTCACAAAGGAGATTAGTGTAAGTCAAGAACAGAGGTGGTATAACAACCGAAAACCAAAACTAGTCTAGAATAAGAAATCTGTTTACTTCGAGATCTAGATACTTCAAAAAGCGTACTTTTCATCAAAAAAACTAATTCTGTTTCATATAATTTTGGAAATAAAATTGACTTCAGTCGAATGGACTAAATGGAATTACTTACTTATTACTTTTTAAGGTAGTATTCACCACGGACAGACATCATTTAGAGGACCATTAAAAACCTTGGAGCACTGAACAACTTTTTCTTCCTAGTGTGGAACTCCTCAGCAGTATGTACCCACGACCCTACTCCAGCAGGGATACTTCTCAACACCTTCAGATTACCCAGTGAATGCGCTAACCATTCAACCACTTGGTTGTAGTTTAATAGTCCCTAGTTTCCTACTTCTGCAGATGCCAGCTGAAGACTTTCGTAGATAGCTGCACTATATCGCGAATTGACAGAAATAAGAAACTGTGGACCACTGACTCCAACCCAGTGGTTGGATAGTTAATGCATTCCCCGTGAAACCAAAAGGTAGTGAGTTTAATCCCTGGTGGGGCAAGGTCATAGGCACGTACTGTTGAGGAGTCATATACTACGACGAACTCTCTCGTTAACTTTATCTGAATGTTTGTATTGTCTGTTAAATCACATCATTCCGTGTTATCTAGCGTTATTTAACTGGTAAAACGTATGCTATAATTCTTTTGGGATATTATATTAAAATGTTTTTAGGTAGCTAACAGCTGATGAGACACCGATGAAGTGTTATTTTATTCCAATCATTGTTCTTTCTTTCTTAAATTTCATATAGGGGGATATATGTGCAAAATGTACTTTGTTATGGATTCTTGTTGATCCCTGCATAGGACCTATTTAAGTCAAATAGCTGTTGTACTTGTTTCACTTATCTAACGAGGTATCGACTTTCTTGTCCTGAATATACATATATAGTATTCTAATTTTAAAGAAATCATAGCTGAAACGAATATTTAGCAGCTGTTCTGTGTTTAAACAACAAGGTGAAGTGGGTAGAATAAATCATCGTTAACATATCCGTCCAGTGAACTAGGACAAATATGAATCATTTGTGTTCAATGTCGAATTCACTTCCACTTGTTTAAAAGTTACACACACATACGTACGATATTTGAAGGGGGCATTTTATCTTACAAATATGAAAAGCGGAATTAAACTGTTTACACTAATGCTAAGTAGAGCAAATAACTTTTTGGTTATGTGAAGCTAAACAAGTGAAAGAAAGTGAACATAATCAGCTTAGCATGCATTCAAATTTTAGACAATTTTCAATGTAACTATGTATTAACTGCTATAAGGCTTATATATTTGTTTAGTAATATAAAAAAGCTTAGGGACTACTTTTCAGCAACTGTTTTTTTCGATAAGCTTGATCATAACTTGTCTAAAAATGATTTATCAAATTGATGCCCACAAAACATTCAGATTATGAGAAACTGATCACCAACATCATCAGCAAGGTCAACAAAAGACCAGGCATTACTGCGTAACGGTCCAGGTGGCCACACTTCATATCAGCACATCGGTCAAGGAAAGTAGAAGTAGAAGATAGTAAAAGAGAGGATGAATGAGATGATGAGATTAAGTATAGCAGTTAAGATGAGGATGATGTGTGTATACATCAGCACCACTGACATCTATTCTCAGACATATCACCTACCGTCTCCAACCACTGGTTTCTCTTGTTCCATAAACCCTAACCGGTTAGTGTGAATCGACCTACATGTCTCAAACCAACAATCAAGTACTTCATGCATTGATGGTATGTTTTAGTCTGGCTTCGTCGAGCCTTTTTCTAGCCTGAACCTACTCCAACCAACATTGTGTGAAGAGGTAGACGGTGGCTAGGCATACATAATGCATGTCCCAGCCAGCTATCTCAGTCGATGAAGGTTCGCAACTGCATCAACCGACTTACCTATCGTGCCTAAAACTCTGTACATGACTCATATGACTCTGTGTTACTCACGTGGTGATACCATGAAATATGGACTATGCTACGGTGACAGTGGTGGCCAAACATCTGCAGCCTTCTAATATCTTCTACTCTTAATCCCCATGTTTCACAGTCATAGAGCAGAACACAGTAATTTGCAGGACAGTACACTTGATCCTTAATAGAAAGTCGGATATCACAGCGGCGCCACAGGTGACGTAAGTTAGTAAAAGCCAACCAGGCCTTTTGTATTCATGCAGAAATTTCGTCGGCCACTGACCAACGAACCAGGTTTGACCCAACTTCTTGGGTAAGTGAAGTGTCCAACTCGCTCAACCACCTCGCTCTCTGTTGTTGAAGATCAGTCATGGAACAATAATTTACATCTGAGTGGCGAGAAACGCATTCCAAACATTCTTAAATTGCCAATCAATTGTCCAGAAGACTCTTCACCTTGTCAGCGTCTTCACCTAACAGGACTATGTCATCTGCATATTCTAGATCTACCAAAAGTTATCCTGTGTGGTCAGATGACGAGAAGGAGACTTCCCTAAGAATGTCCGTGATAAAAATGAATAGGAATGGAGGGAGTGGACATTTTTGACGGAGACCACTCTATGTGTACAATTCACCCGATATCTCACTATAGGCGCTTACAGAAACTGATAACATTATGCATTTATAATAACTCTGTTTTCTTAGCATTACTGTTAGCAAAATGTTTGGTTGAACTTACATGGCATACTTCCTCAAGAGACTTCAGAGGTTTCTAAGATGGTTGCAGGCAGTCCTCGGACTAGGTTTCGTACTTTTTGACAGGCAATCCTGCCGACCGCCTCCAACTAACTAACATCCAACAAAGTGCATCACTACTGTGAGCCTCCTAGTTTGATGGCCACATTGCAAAATAATTGACAGAATTTGGCTAGCACTGAGGACTGGACAACATAAAATTGATTACTCTCCTGTAACCAAGTGACATACTTCAGAGGTTTATTTGCTAAGGTTTAGCAAGCTAAATGCTACTTTCAGTAAGTGGTTTACAATAAGGTCTATGTATGTCTTCTGATAAGGAATTGATTAATAACTTCAAGCGAAAATTCTCCGAATGATATTGGACTAAACGCAGGTGGAAGTTCATCAGTTGACCAGTTCAGTGGATACTTTAGGATGGATTTCTGAAGGTCGGCCTTGTTTATAGGTAGATAATTTGAAAAATTCAAAGCCACAGGTTACTTCTGTTACAACATTCACTAGTGTGTCAATAAAATCAATAATCTCTGGACAACATATACGCACTTCATTCAGTACCATGAACTAGATTATTTCCAAGTACTTCTAGGCATAAAGTTAACAGTAATGATCAAAACAGCATTCATTCCTTATTATACAAAATAAGCCAAGTTCTGTCTACTTTGGTAACTCGACTGTTATTTTATTGCATCATCCTTTATCAGCCTTAGATATTTATCCCTTCAATTTTATTTGGTTGCATTATCTTGCCTTCATATTGAATGTTTTCAGCCAACAACATTTTGCGTATTTATCGTATGACCTATTTACGTAATCTGATAATGTTAAGTACCTCTTGTTGTTGTTGTTTTATACGAGGAAGTTTCATTAGATTATGTACATAATTTTGACCATTTATTAACCCTCCCCCCCCCCATCCTCCTGAATTTATCCTTATGATTGATCTTTTCTCTAAGACTATTTCTATCCGTCTTAACTCGTGATGGATATTCTGTTATCTTTCAATGAAGCAAAGTATATTAAATTACTTGGTTGTGGTGCATCCTGGATCCCTCTCCTAGCTACAATCGAGTAAATTATCATAATGAATATTCAGACAATATCGAGGCATCCGCGTAGGACCACATATACCAGCAGAGGTCAAACAATGCGATCCATTAAAACAACTGAGAATTACAAGCATACCAACAAATAGTTATTACCAATACCCGTTGTTCTCGAAGTAGCTATCATGCCTCATTGGGCTAGTGGATCACGCTTTGCCGTTTGAAGCAACGGGTGTAAGATCCGAGTCTCAGTGGGAACAACATCACCCCACACTGGGATGCAGGTAGATCCAGCTAACTGGTGAGTCCTATATAGGACGAAACGCGCATCCTGGATTTCTTTGCTAACCATAACCCAATAAATTACCATAATAAATATTCGGGCAATATCAAGGCATCCACACAGGCACCCATATGTCAGCAGAGGTTAAACAATTCAACCCAGTAAAACAATGGAGGATTACAAGTATATCAACAAATAGTAAGAGTATGCCAAATTTTCTACAAGAAATACTATCGAAATGAAATAGATTTGTTTTATCCTGTTCCACTTGGTGTTCTCGCTCTTTTCAAATTCATAAAGGGAAATTCGAGCATGAAACAAATCATTTTGTTTGACTATTCTATAACACATTCCTTTCAGATCATCAACAATGGAAGAAAAGTTTTAGAACAGAAGCGTAATTGGATTCTGTCAATTTATTGATCCTATAACTGCTCAACTTTTCATCTCACCTTCAATCCTCATCCAATATCAGTACTAGTCTGTCAAACTTTAGCTATCTCACATAGTCAAACTGATAATCAGTATGATACTCTCGCCTTGAACTCAAGTAGATTTGGCAGTCACTGTGAATACAAACAAGTGATAGTACCGTGTCACAAATTTACAAAGCTGGCAGTAGGACAAAATCCCTGGGGATTGAAGTTAAATTCAGATCTGGTCAATAGTCGAGTCTCGTAGATCTGTTGGTACAGAACAGGACCGATAACTCAAAGGTATCTGTCAAACCAAGTCTATCACAAATAGTCAAACTATCAATTTAATTGAACAATACCAGTTCAATATTCAAGCAGAAAAATAATCGGTCACACAACACAGACACTAATAAAAACTGATAGTTTTCTATCACATGATAGAGGAAATCGAGTTTTTCGTTGACTGCTGTCCTCATGCTTTTTTTTAGACAGTTTCCCAAAAAACCTATGTGACAGAAGTTATATAGACTGAACTAAAGTGTTCACTAAAAATCTCAATGATTTATTCTGCTATTTTTGCTCATTTTGAAAATACTCTACTTTTCAATATGACACTTTATCTGAAAAAATTGTTTATTTCGAAATTGAAGTATGAGTATAAAATTTTGGTAAGATTCTCTGCTTATCTCAAGAGTGTAAATCAGACTAGTTGATTTTGGACATGATATTTTGCTAAAGATAAGTACAATGAGATAAAGTGAAGTCGTTGTTTTATTAAAGAGAAGAGAATGAGTACATAAAACGTTAACTCTATTTTGGAAGTCTTCACTCCTATACCTGAATTAGATCAACAGTTATAAACCTCAAAGAATGGTGCTACATTTTAGTCTAACCACCTTCAGTCTTTCTTCAACCTTATGTTATTTCAGCTGACAGTGAGTGTCTGAGTAGACAGTGATAAGACAAGGATAACTCACATCCCAGACATCGTAATTATTAAGGTTTCAAAATCACATCAACTGACTTCACTTTTTTACCTATAACTCTATGCTTAACCAGTATACGACTATCCAATATGGTCAATTAATGGTGGATTTGAATTGGATCTGTTGAATGACTACATTGCTGGCTGGCTTGTGGTTTGTCGGCTCAGATGGATCCACTACTCCTAATTAGATAGTTATGAAGGTTAATGTTATCTTAAATTTCATTTATGCTTTATTTAGTGCTAGAAGTAAAGTCTGGTTATGAACTAGGTAACGTTTCGTAATATAATAAGAGGTGCTAGTCACTCATTGATAACAGTACAAAGGGGATTTAGATAGGTTCGCAATTAGGTTACTTAACATCATCACTATAGAATAGAAACGACAGGTAATATTGAGGTCCATCCATCCAAATCAACATAGGACCGGGCAATACTGCATAATGGTCCGAGTCGCCACAGCTCATGTCACTACACCAAGTAAAAGGGTAGTGAAATGGAAGATGAAGAAAAGCAAATTCAGACAAAAGAAACATAAAATAGTAAAAGAGAGAAAGGAAGAATGAGAAAATGGTGAGATTCGATATAGCTTTAAGATGAGGATGATGTGTGTATACATCAGCACCACTGACATCGATTCTCAGACATATCACCTACAGTCTCCAACCACTGGTTTCTCTTGTTCCATCGACCCTAACCGGTTAGTGTGCATCGACCTACATGTCTCAAACCAACAATCAAGTACTTCATGCATTGATGGTATGTTTTAGTATGGCCTCGTCGAGCCTTTTTCCAGCCTGAACGTACTTCGATCAACATTGCGCTTCGAGGCAAACGATTGTTAGACATACGTAATACGTGTCCCAACCATCTTATATCGAGGTATCCATGTAGGAGCCCATACGTCAGTAAATACTGATCTATTTGGTCCACTCGACGATGAGATAATGCAAGTAACAACATAAAAAGTTAACCCTTCTGACAAGAAGTGGTTGTCATGACTCTGTGGCCCAAAGATTAGCTCTCTGACGTTTGCAGCGACCGGTTCTGGGTCCAAGTCTTGTGGAGATAACATCACTCACTGAAAGGCAGGTAGATCTAGATGATGACATCCAAATAGGATGAAACGTGCCTCCTGGATTCCACTGTTAGCTACAGGATATTGTTTTTACAAGCAATACATTCATATGTATCTGAAATTTGATCGTTTAATATGTAGCCTATCCAAGACTTTGTTGTTCATCGACTTATTCTATATGGTTCATAATAAACTGTGTTTCAGCTTTATAAATCAGTCAAAAAGGACTTGTTTCATTCCATTAATTGTATACTTATGTAGACAATGAAAGATCTCACATGTACTTCTACATATTACACACCATACACCTTCCGTAAACATGGTTTTAACAGTATAAATCGGAATTTGATGTCGAATAGAAGACCTTAGAATAATCATATTTCACGTGAATAGTTCTTATGTAGTTCAAATAGTCATGTAGTAGTTTGGTTCTTGTACTTCTGAAATTATGATCTTTACGATTTGTCGACTCTCAGTGAATCCAATGCTACTGCTTGATATATGACCGGAAGTCACATGAACAATATATCTATGCAAGTGTTTCTTTCGACTAGACTACAATTTTTAACACTAGAAATATAAGGAGTTTTCCTCAGAGAGCAAAAATGGTGAGAAGTGTTGGCTGGCATAAATATATGATAATATTTTATTCGGAGTGACCTAACTACGAAAATTGGTTAAAAGTTAATCTGTAAGATTGAAGGTTTATGCCCGATACCAAACTGAATTACAAAAACACAAACCTAACCAATAGACATGAAATCAAACCTGTTTAAGTAATCACATAGTATTACAAAAACGATAAGGGTGAATATGCTATTGAAATTCACCCTAGATTGAAATACCGTATTGGATTTGTTTATTTGATTGATAACACAGTGTAATACAGTATTATTTACTTGATTACGAGGTTCCCAGCAGAAATTATCACTCCTCATAATCATATCAATGTCATCATACCACTTTCAACATCACATTTTTAGGGTACCGTCACCTCTTCTTCTTTGTTTAGATTGGTCGTAAAATTTTCCATATCTCTGGTATAGGTGTTGACTCATTCCTATTACACATGTTGGGAGTTGGTTGATTCGATGAACAAAGATTCAGTAATCAATATCTCTCTCTCTCTCTCTCCAACTGATTATACTACACTTAATTAAATACAGTGGTATGATCCCACCCAATTGTGTAATCGTGTATTCATGCACGCATGCATTGCAATAGTCAACTTACTTTCTAGATTATTCATCGTATTCACGTCTATCATTCTGTAGTCGACTAAACTCATATGCTCTCTTAATCTTAATGATCCCAATCGCCTAGTTTCACCTATGTAATTGACTTCGCAATCATTACATGGAATTCGACAGATTAGATTATTTCGCTCAATTCCATTGATCGGATCCCTAAGCCGACAAAGCTTATCACTGAGTGAATTTCTAGGTTTAAATGTCACCACAATTCCACATTTGTTGAGAATCAGTCTTACATAAACTTTCTCATCTACCTTCCTTATGTGGCAACATAATGGAGGCTATGAACTCCATTCACCTCATCTTGTCATTATTCTCATTATTCGTACTCGTGTTACTTGTATGGTTTCGTCTCCTCTGTGTTTGTACGAACTTTTCGATAAACAGTGGAGGATAATTATTAACTATGAGTGCTACTTTTAGGTGTTTCAGTTTCCTGTTTAGGTCTTTGTACTAACAAGTCAGTTTTCCAGCTCTATCATTTAGAGATTTGACTAAACCTGGCTTCACTGACTGACATTGGATGAGGTGACTTGAAGTCTAGATGCCTATTGGAATGTGTTGGTTTTGTGCATCGAAACCACCGACGTCTGTCCTTCGTTTTATCCTGCAATCCAATATAGGTAATTCTCCTTGTTCACTTTTTACCTTGTAAGTGAATTTGATTGTGTCCACTACTACTACTACTACTGAGTTTCAATGCATGAGGAAACTGTCGATATTTTCCGATTTCAAGACAGTGGCGAATCTGTCATCCACCATATCTTAGGTGCATGATTACATGTTTGTTATGCCATATTTTCTCATCTATCCATAAATATATCTGGTAGGATTCGGGATATTGGTGATCCCATTACTACTCCTTCTGTTCATCTTGTTAAACGTTAGTGGGAGAAGATCCTCTTCATCTATAGCGAAATGTATTGTAGAAATAGGTCACAAAATTCATTTTCCAATAGTTTTCAAAGCTTTCATAAAGAAACAGTCAGGGGAGTATACTGAGATTTGTGGAAGCGATAGCCATACATAAAATGAAACCACCTCTATGTATACAAAGCAATTTGTTCTTTCACTACACCCACCTTCATTAACTTTGTTCTCCTTCCAAGATCATGATCAACTATTTCATTTTTGTTTTCATCTTTCTTAATTTGAATCTCCTAATACCTTGACGTGTGTATTTCTCCTCTGGTTTAATGTATATTGACTTGACGAGTGAATGTGTGATCGAGCGGATTGTTCGGAGTGAATTGCGCTAACACATCAATCATATTGTTGGGATAAACTTCGTGTTCTAATTTCAATTTGTGTATGGCCGTGGCTTCGACAGATCTCAGAATACTGTCGCTGACTGTTTCTATATAAAACTTTGAAAGTTGTTTGAATATTAATTTTGTGACCTATTTCCTTAGTGGTCAAAGTATGTGCAGACGGATAATCGAGATATCTCTGAGAATGTGTTGCTTTTCATCTGTATATCCTTGATAATTTAATTTTGATTAGTTCCCTGAAGAAGCTGGGACCAGAGTTTAGTGCAAAACTTTGGAATTATTTGATTTCAAACCCTCTGTGACTTATGCCAATACAATTCTATATCTGATGTCATCCTTTTACTCAGCGCTTAATATTTGCCATACTCATACAATCAAATCTTGATCATAGTTTATATAAATTACCAATTCAGTTTTCATATTCATATTTTATTTGGTTGAAAGGGTTGTTTATTCATCTGGATACAAGCAAAGGAATATTTTATAAATTATAAAGAAATGAAAAGAAAGTGATGACTACAGCTCAAAGTGGAAATCTGTCTACCTAATTATATAGATTTGCAGTCAACTTTATCGACTTTGAGAAGGCCTTTGACAGCGTCGACCGACAAGTAATTTGGAAACTGCTTCATTACTACGGAATACCGCACACATTTATCAGCCTCATTCAACAACTATATGAAGACACCGCATGCCAGTCAAGTAATTCACAATGGGAAGCTCAGCTCAGTGATGCTTTTGAAGTGAAGACAGGAGTGAAACAAGGCTGCCGCCTACTATCCCCCATGATATTCCTGATTGTGGTGAACTGAGCTGGATCATGCAACAAACAGTGGGGAGCTGTGAGAAGAGGGGGATATGCTGGACCGCGGAAAAGAACCTAGGAGATCTGGATTTCGCCAATGATGACTTGTGTCTGATGTCACACAAACTTGATGATCTACATGAGAAAACTAACAAGTTGACAGAAGAGGCAGGGCAGCGAAGGAAGACGGGACTTCAGGTGAATATAGAGAAGACAGAGGTGATGAAGATACCGCACCAACAACTCCAACAACAACAAACTCCAATCACCATGAAAGGGAGAAACTTAAAGGAAGTAACCTCCTTCACCTACACCTACCTACGAAACACTGTTTCAACTACAGAAGGCACAGACACAGACGAGGATGTCAAACTCACAATCGGAAAAGCAAGACAGGTGTTCATTAGCCTGAAACCAGTGTGGAGATCTACTTCACTCCACTCAGCATAAAGTGTGAACAATATCCAGATTTTCAACACGAATGTCGGTCATGTCAGTGCTTCTATGTGATGGTTGAGAGATTTGGCGCATTACGAAAAGCATTTCTAACAAACTACACACATTTATCAACAACTGCCACCTACACTGACTCGTTACTGAAGATCAGATGGATTGTCATAATAAAAAGAATAAACAACAAGGAACTGTGATGTGGCAGGCAACGAACCAACCAACAAGTTATCACTCAACAAATATACACTGGAAGGAAGTGTAGATGGAGATGGATTGAGCATACACTGAGAAGGTGGATTGGTGACATCACGGGCCAGGCCAGGCCAGTTGCTCGAGTGGAACCAGATGGGAAGCGACGAGTTGGGTATCCGAGGTGAGGCGAGGTGAGGGTGATATGGAGTTGATGGTGTGAGGAAGAAATGAGAGGTTGTGGGCAGTGGTGGAGCCAGGTTGAATTGTTTGTAGAGAAGAGAGTGGAATGGAGATGTGCTAGTGAATCCCTATGTTCCATTAGGAACCCAAGGGACTAATAATAATAATAATATAACTATATTATATATACTGAAGTAATATGGGGTTTTGTTAATTCTTGTCCTGAAAACAGACCACAACTTTACTTCATCAGTAAAACATCTGCGACTTGAAAGCTTTTTCATTGAGGTATAGAACAATTGCATATGGTTATCATAATCAAAATGAACATGTGTCATTGATACACTCTCATATCCACTATAGTAATTCTAATAATGCACATTATATACCATATGAGAACTAGGAATTATTCTTTGAAAAGGCTAAAGATAAATAGTCTGAAAGAAGAATACATTTAGAATTATCTAAACAGAGGTTTACTTATATGATAAATAGCCATAGTGATACAAAGCTATCGACTTTAAAGCATTTAAAGTTATAAAATGAAAACAGTAATTCTTCTGAGTTCTTTTTTTAAATATCAATACAGACAAGTAGTACTATCAACCAAAAGAAAAGCTAAACCTAGAAATTTACTATTCGAAGTATTTTATTGATGTTAGCCAGTTGAACATAATTGGCAGGAAGCTAAGAACCTATATTTTCTACTCTTTGAAACTTATCAGCAAGATATATCTTCCCCTCAGGGGATTCTGATGTCAATCCCCCTCGGTGAGACTCGAAATCAGGTCATTCAGTTTGCAGTATTTGAAACATTTTATTCAACAGACAACAAATATCTCTAAGACTTTATGATATAAAGTTATAGATCTTTCAACTTCAGCCAGTGTTCATGTGATTATAGTTCTTAATGTTGTGTTAAGTTTTTGATTTAATAACAACATATGAACCTGATTCACAAGAAAGTAACAAACAAATAGACTGGAAGGAAGGGTGTAAAGTAAAATGAAGTCAGCGAAACAATTCCAATCTGAAATCAATCAATAAAACTCTACAAACCTCTAGATAGAATTAATCTAGAGCTGATTGGTGACTAACTTTAAGAGGTGATTCGTGAAGTCCTAATGACAAGTTGTGACCAGTGGAGCATGAAGACAGTTACTCAACAACGACATTAAATGTAGGTCACGCTATATCGTGAACTGACAGAAGTAGGAAATGTGAACCACTGGATTCCAACCCACTGACTCAATGGTATTTGCTGGTCACGGAACCTGAAGGTCCTGGGTTCGGTCTTTGGTCGGGTGGGGTGATGGGTATGCAGTGGTGAGGAGTCTCATACTAGGACGAGACAGCTGCCCAGTGTTTCCAGGTTTAGAATTTCCCTCTAACTGATTCCAGTTCATGATGAATTCCAACCTCTGATACAATGGTAAATTGTTAACGTGTCTACCGTGAAACCTGAAGGTCCTAAGTTCAGTCCCTAACAGGGTGGGTTCGTGGGTGCGTACTGCTGAGGAGTCTTGTGTTGGAAAGAAACAACTGTTCAGTGCCTCTAAGTTTTCGGTGGCTTTCCAGCCGATGTCAGTCCGTGATAAACGATACCGTAAAACTAAGATTCCAATTAACTTCTAAATGGAATTAGTAACAGAACGAGATATTGTTTCTAAACGTTCCAAAGAAAAGTCATGACTGGTGTGGCGAACCTGGTGAGGTGAGGATAACTACTCAACGATGACATTGAGTCATGGTCGCGCTATGTTGTGAACTGGCTGAAGTTGGAAATATGGACCATCGGATTCCGATCCGATGATTCAATGGTAATATACTGGTCTTAATTTCGATCCCTGGTAGGTCGTGTTCACATACGTGCATTGCTAAGGAGTCCCATAGGGGGACAAAGCAAGCGTCCAGCGCTCTCAGGTTCCCAGTTTTGCTCCAGATGGTGTCAGTTCATAATGAATACCAACTTGAAATCAAGAAATCCCAACAAAAACCCAAATTATACGTGTAATCGATTTTCATGGCAAAACAATATTTCCAGCCTCATTCACCAAATGTATGTACGGTTTTAGTGACAAGGTAAGTAATACTAGAATCATCTCAGTCCAAGTATATAAAAGTCAATCCTCTTCAGGTGAACAGATTAATAAAAGTTTGATGCTGTGTGCTTAAGCGAAAATTTTGTCCTAAACGACAATATTATTGGTGTAGACCATATGTCTTAAAAGGTAAAAATGGTGGTAATCACGTAATCAGTACAGTCTCTCCTTTATCCAGTGAGTTTTCAACTATCTTATTTGGAGTATTTGGAAACAACATTGTGCCGAAAACAAATTTTGATGGCATGATAATGAAGGAATATCTACTAGGAAGGTAGTTATTTTTCAAGGAATAAACTCACTCAAAGTATCTATTCTAATCTCTTTCATTAATGTTATTATTATTAGTCCTTGAGTTCCTAATGGAACATACTCCTTCAGTAGTACGTCTACATTCCACTCTCTTCTCTGAAATCTTTTCGACCTGGCTCCACCACTGCCCACAACCTCTCATTTCCTCCTCACACCATCTCCTCCATATCACCCTCACCTCGCCTCACCTCGGACACCCAACTCGTCGTTCCCATCTGGGTTCCACTCGAGCAACTGGCCTGGTCTGGCACGTGATGTCACCAATCCACCTTCTCAGTGTATGCTCAATCCATCTCCATCTACACTTCCTTCCAGTGCATATTTGTTGAGTGATAACTTGTTGGTTGGTTTGTTGCCTGCCACACCACAGTTCCTTGTTGTTTATTCTTTTTATTATGACAATCCATCTGATCTTCAGTAACGAGTCAGTGTAGGTGGTAGTTGTTGATGAATTTCTGTAGTTTGTTGGAAATCCCCTTCGTAACGCACCGCCAAGTCTCTCAACCATCACATAGAAGCAGTGACATGACCGACATTGGTATTGAAAATCTGGATATTGTTCACACTTTATGCTGAGTGGAGTGAAGTAGATCTCCACACTGGTTTCAGGTTAATGAACACCTGTCTTGCTTTTCCGATTGTGACTTTGACATCCTCGTCTGTGTCTGTGCCTTCTGTAGTTGAAACAGTGTTTCGTAGGTAGGTGTAGGTGAAGGAGGTTACTTCCTTTAAGTTTCTCCCTTTCATGGTGATTGGAGTTTGTTGTTGTTGATAGCGTTGTTTGGATATCATTTCATTAATGTTGCATGTTAGTAATCTTAACTAGTTCTTTGTTTCGATATTTTTAACTTTCTGCTGCCTGTTTAACTGACCCGAATCGATCGCAGGAAGGAGAGAATCTCTCGATACTATCCTTCCTTTCATTTCTGTGGAAACTCTTGGTGGAATTCCTCCCTATTCTGAAATAGACAATATATTAATGTATCCATAAAAAGCAACTGACAGAGGTTGTAGGAAGAAGGAGGTCTTATCACTTAGAAGATATGAGTTTGAAGCGATGGGAGATAGGTTGAGTTTAAGTGGTGAAGACATCGCTCACTCAGATGCACTTGGTTCATCCAGTTGACCGATCCCATATCCGACGGAATGTATGTCCTCGTTTCCCCTGCTACCAACTATCAACTAAATAATATCAGAAATAGCTTTTTAAGTCGACTGCTTTCATCTATATAAGAAATTCATCATCTATGGGAAGAACAATAACCATAAAGTTAAACTGCAGAATTTCAATGAATATCACAAGTCAGTTAAATTCTTTATGAAAACTGAAAGTAATTTAGTTTTTAGACGTTTTGTTTAGAAGACCGGATAATTCACTGAAAATATTGATTTACAGGAAGCATATCTGTAATCGACAAGATGTAGCAATTTACAGAGTTAAGTTCAACTGGGCAAAGAAAGAAATAGAATAAATTTATTCAGTTTGGAGGTTTGAGGAGATTTATTAATTAATTTCAGGTTGGTATTCATCATGGACTGATATCAACTGGAGGAACATTGGAGCAGTGGACAGCTGTTTCGTTCCACTATGGACTCGTCAGCAGTGAGCATCCATGAACCCAACCTACCAGACATCGAACCCATGAACTTCAGGTTCCACGGCTATCACAAGAATTAGAAAAATTTGTACAGATGATGCAGTAAATAAGGAGTTGGAAGTACTCAAAAAATGTGCTCATCCAGAATGGTTATCTTTCAAGATTCATTTAGAGGGATATGAAGCTTAAGCTTCGAAGCCCTACGATTCTACAGGAGATACTATTTACGAATATTGAATTTCAAGAAGAAACAACGGCAGAGATATTCAAGAGTCGACTGAATAAAGCACTAAGAAAGACTTTCTTTTACGAAGATTTTTACTTTGATCCACCTATTCACTAACTCTTGCAGAGATGATTACATAGGCTGCAACTGATGAATACTAATTTGTTTTGTTTCATTTATGAACACAGTTATGTTCATCCCCTTCCTCACTCTTTAATTAATGATTTCAAAAGGGCTGTCTTACTTACTTATTCACAGATTTGGTTGGTTGTGGCTAGCAAATGAATCCAGGACTCGAGTTTCATTCAGGCAATATCGAGGCATCCGCATAGGAGCCCATATGCCAACACAGGTAGAATAATTCGATTCAATAAAAAAACGGAGAATTACAAGTATGTCAATTAATAGTAATTTATAGATTAACACTCAGTTACCTAGTAACTACCAAGTATTAACCTTGTAATCCGATAAACAATTTTTGATGACCTTGTGTTGTCCTATTTAACTGCTGATGTCTCTGTATATACCAGTTTATATCAATTCATGTCAAGATTTGATTACATGACTTCACAAATACCAGGGACTGAGTGAAAAGTTGACACTAGGTATCAGCTATATTTGTATTAATCTCAGGGTGTTCAAACTGAGTAGTTTCAATTTTTCTCACTGCAATGAACTACATAATTTCTACCTGTTCTATATGTTCTATGGTAATGTAGTTTTCAATTATTTCCACAAAAGAGAAGCTCTAATCAGACTTCTATACGATACGTTGGAAGTATTTACTTCAAAAATGTTGACGTTTATACTGATATAACTTACATTTGTACATGAATGTACAGTTGATGAAAAGGATTCATTGTAAAGAAAATCTTCTTGACTCAGTTATCTGTCTTTTGTCGATTGCATTATTTGTAGACATTTTAGACAATTTCAATTGTTTCAATCAGTTTGTATACGCTTAGTTTTATCAGCACAATCTCCGACTCCAAATGAGATTTGTAATTTTGTTTTTCGGAAGTGAAGTCAGATAATAATAATTGCCTATCCAGTAATCATATGATTAATACAATGTCATGCTGTTTAGCTTAACGGTATTTTCCCATTTTCTATGGTACTTCAGACTAGACTAGACTCATCAGCTGATCAAGTAGTCATATATATATATATATATATATATATATGTAGTTTGGTTATGGAGATTTAATTTTTGAGGTAGTATTTATCACGGACTGATATCAGTCTACATTACTGCATAGTACTCACTAGTCACTCGCTTCGAGATAGATATCCTGACGTTCTAACGAGAAGCCATGACCTGTAGGGTCAACAAGTTGGAAGTGAAGTGGACGTCAACTGAAGACCTTGGTAGATAGGGGCCCTAACTCATGAATTGACATTAAAGAGTAAGAAACTATGAACCATTGAACTCAAACTCATTAAGTGACAGTTTAAAGCGTTTGATATGAACCCAGAAGGCGCTCAGTTGTGTCCCTGGTGGTGCAGCGTCATGTGTGCATGCTGCTGAGGAGTTCTGAGCTAGGAGGAAACAGCTATTCAGTGCTCCCAGTTTTTCAGTAGTTCTCCAAATGAAAAAGTAAATCTAAATTTTTCCAACAGATCGCACGGTGTAAGTATCAAGCTTCGAGTGAAACACATGTCCAATGTTCAAAAGTGCTACATCTTTTCACTACCTGTCCCCCCATCTCTAGACATTCGTGAAAAAGTCTTTTCAAAAACATATGCGTATCACAATAAAATACGTAATATGAAAGTACCTTGTATTTATCTTAGTGACTAGCAGAGGAATCCATGATTCGCGTTTCGTCTATTTGGGACTCGTCAGCTGGATGTACCTGATGTTGTCTCCACTGAGACTCGAACCCATGTAACCATCGCTCCAAACGCCGAAGCGTTATCCACTAAGCCATTTAGGCTTGCTGAATAAAGACTTGCTCTTTATTTTTACTCGTTTTGGTGAAGAAAACATGAGCTTAAAACTGATTATTACTTTGTCTTGGCTACTGATACATGATACCAAAGTTATTAGTGGTGACAGTGCTGAAGCGGGAAATAAGTGATTTATAGAATTTACTCATTAATTCATTTCGAAGCAATTAATGTCATTTCATTCAGACAGAAGTAATTGCTGCTATACTTACATTTTGTCTACTTTTGAAGACAATTTTTCAAATTGAAGTTTTACAACCAGTAGAGCGAATTTGAACAAACGATATTTAAAAGATAAACCAATCGATTCAATTTTTAATATTCACATTTTATCCAAATGACTCTTAGTAGTCGGAACCAGTGACTATCAGGTTCCTAGCCCGAGGCTGTACTCACTGAACTACGAGACCCGACTACTAACCAAACTTTTATTCTACTTCAATGATGGAATTTGTGACGTATCATTATTACTTGGTTGTATTCACACTGGCCATCCACTCTGGACTTTGCGATGATTTGATAAAGCACCCGGCTAATAACCTGGAGGTCACCGGTCGTAATCCTACCATGGCCTGAATTTCTATCTCACCCAGTATCAATACATGTTTGTCAAATCACGGGGATTTCAGATAATAAAACTGACAGTTTTAATAATATTACACTACCACTATTTATTGACATACTTGTTATTCTCCGTTGCTTGGTTGGAGAATTACAAGCGTATCATTAAATAATACTAACTAATACCCATTGTACAAGATGTGGCTATCGTTCCTCCGTGACATGGTGGATAAGGCCTTGGAGTTTGAAGCGATGGGTATGAGGTTCGAGTCTCAGTTGGGAACAATATCACCACACTTAGGGTTGCAGGTACATCCAGCTGACCAGTGAGTCCGAAGTAGGCGGAAACGCTCATCCTGGATTCTTCTGCTAACCTCAACCAACTAAATTACCAATATTACACTACTTTAATAAATCGAATATTATTGTTATTATTATTAGTCCTTGGGTTCCTAATGGAACATAGAGCTTCAGTAGCACGTCTCCAGTGAACGAATCGAATAATGCATTTTATTTATGTTAATGTATAGATAATATGATGTTGTGAGTCGATGTAGTCTTTTTATGTGCCGTGGTTCATTGATTTAGGGAACTGGTTTTTAGTCGATGGATCACGGGTTCGAATACCACTCCACTTATTGAGGTCTAAGCAGCCAGGTAGTATGATTAACTTTTACACGATATCCATGGCTCATTGTCTACTGAAGAAAAGTACACAAAGTTACTGAATGCCTATCGATTCAGTTTGATTTTTTAAACCGAATGTCTTTTAGTTTATTCATGTAACAGTCGAATTAGATCACACCTGTTCACAAAGCTTCATCACAATTAGTATTTTGTCACTGAAACAAACTACTTATACCATATAGTAGCATAAACGTATACACATTTACACACAAGTTTTCTTATCACTGCCTTGGTATTTTTATTATAAAACTTGAAATCGGTTAGGGATGATCAATATTTGTTGCATTTTTGGTTGTTCATAACTACTTTTTATAATCACTTAAGTAGGAGATTACTTGGATGATACCTACACTTTTTCTAATCCTATAAGTAATTAACATATTTTATGAACATAAAAATATACAGTGACTAAACACATTGAAAATTAGTCGACTGGTAATAAAGTATATGGCTACTTTTTAAATCGACTAATGTTTTTAAAAAAGCAACTTGTAAACATGAAGATAACACTGTAATTCTATTGATTTTTTTTGGGGGGAGGGGGTTTGTGAGGGGGGGGATTTAGCGATTTTTTGAAGTTGGAATTCATTATGGACTGACAAACTAGGACGAAACAGCTGCCAGTGTTCCCAGGTTTCCAATGTTTCTCCAAATGATGTCAGTCCATGATAACTTGGAAAATCACTAAATCCCCATAAACCCCTAAATCCAACTGATCTGATGCTCATTGGTGACTAGCTTCGAGAGGCGATTCCTGAAGTTCCAATAGGAAGTCGTGATCAGTGGAGTCAACTAAGTTGAACATGAGGACATCAGATGTAGGTCGCGCTATATCCTGAACTGATAGGAGCCACTTGGATTCCAACCAAGTAGCTCAATGATAGCTTGTTGGCCACCGAATCTGAAGGTCCTGGGTTCGATCCCTAGGGGTGGGGTGATGAGTGTACACTGTTGAAGAGTCTCATGGTGGGACGAGACAGCTGTTCAGTGCTCCAGGTCTCCAATGTCCCTCTAAATGATGTCAGTCTATGATGAATTCCAACCTTAAATCATAAATAAAACTCCACAAATCTCTAGATAGAATACCAATATTTGTTGATACTTACAATTCTCTTTTGTTATACTCAGTCGAATTTATGGACCTCTGGTGACACATGGGCTTTTATGCGGATGTCTCTATAGTGATAACTAATACCGTTGTACGAGAGGTGGTTATCGTGCCTTAGTGATCTAGTGATACCGCTTCATAGATTGAAACGATGGGTACTGGGTTCGAGTCCGAGTTGGGATGAAATCACTCACTGACGTGGATGTATAGCTAGCTGATGAGTTTTAGAAAGGATGAAACGAAAGTCCTGAATTCCACTGCTAACCACCACCAAACCAATTTATTATTATTTGTCCCTTGAGTTCCTAATGGAACATAGGGATTCACTAGAACGTCTACATCCCACTCTCTTCTCTACAAACATTTCTACCTGGCTCCACCATTGTCCACAACCTCTCATTTCTTCCTCACACCATCAACTCCATCTCACCCTCACCTCGCCTCACCTCGGACACCCAACTCATCGTTTCCCATCTGAGTTCCACTCAAGCAACCTCCATGCCTGGCCTGGCCTGCACTGGCCTGACGCGTCATGTCACCAATCGACCTTCTCAGTGTATGTCCAATCCATCTACACCTACACTTCCTTCCAGTGTATATTTGTTGAGTGATAACTTGTTGGTTGGTTCGTTGCCTGCCACACCACAGTTCCTTGTTGTTTATTCTTTGTGACCATCTGATCTTCACTAACGAGCCAGCGTGGGCAGTCAAACCAATTATAATCATAAAAAATGAAATCATGATAAAAAAACAACATCAAATATGATCTTGTTATTCTCTTTAGATTTTTCATTGTTGTGTACTGTGTTCTTATCCAAATAAATACTATCAAACTTTACTTCATTTAATCTTAGGTTTGTAACACGTATTATTTGTTGGTCAATCCATTGAAATGTAATGTTTTTAAGGTATCAAGAAACAATCATTTCGAAGAAAACTTTCTCCAATGATATGTACATGTTGGTTGGTGGCGGCTAGTTCAAATCCCGTTATGATCCAGCTTTTTATTTTATCTTCATTCATCACCCAACATCACTACAAGTCTCCCAAACCACAACTGTCTCACATAGTCAAAACGAATATGATACCCCCCCCTCTTTAATTCCAGTTGATTTGGATTGGAATGAGAAGTCCTGACTAGGCAGGCAGTGCAAGTACGATCAACTGGCAGTAACACATCACGAATTCATACAGCAGTCAGACTAAACTTTTGCTGATTGAAGGGGAATTAAGATCTAGTCGCCGGTCAGGTGGTCACTGGTTCGAATCCATCACCGCCAAGCTTTTCTTCTCATCATCAGTAGTCAACTAGTATCAATGCAAGTCTGCCAGACGATAGCTATCTCAGATAGTCTGAATGATCATGCTAGTTATAGATGTCTACATTTTGTTTGAAAAAATAAACTAACGTTCAACAAATCCTTTGCTGAACAAATACCAAAGTGAAAAAAAAACGTGACTCCTTCTACAAAATTCCTCTACTAGATTCTATATTTACTCATCCCACCTTTGCTTAAAGCCTTTTACTACTAATGTAGTTGCCATTTTCTAAGAAAATGGGACATTTTCCAGTCAGTATTGTCGTTCGGCAAAATAGGGTAATGTTGGACCAATCACTATAAAAAAACGTCAAGCATTTTTACTATTTCTTGCACGATGTACTTTGACCTGGCATTTGGCCTCATATTTGACATATTTGGCTCTAAATTCAACTATGAGATTTTACAAATGGCCAGACATTCGAACCCACACACTGACTGTTCCCCCTACATTTCCCCTAACCAAAACAGTAGCGCAACATTTAATCGCATACGCACTACAGCTGACTCCACATTCGATTCTTGACTCAATGCTGGACACAACGTTGCCTTATTTGATCAGATAAAATTGTTGATTACGTGTACATGTTCAACTCCAACTGTACTGTAATCATATCCAGTGTCTTAATACAGATGTAAGTTATAATAGTAAATGAAACTGATTGATGATTGAAGGTGAACTAAAAATTTGACCGACTGAAGCTTTCAAATCAGGAAATATCGGGTTGAGACCTACTAACTGAGCTATAAAACCCAACTTCTGACTACTGATATCTGAGATTTGTCAAACTAATAGACAGTAAATGAGAAAAAAAAATGTTTGGAAGTGATATAGACATGACTGTAAGGAATAAAACTGTGAAGATGAAATAACGAATTTCTTTGTTTTGTTCCCCACATACTGAAGGAATTAATGTGTTTTTTCTTCTTATTTTCAGAAAGATTTATATTATTACCATTTTATAGTTGTTTTTTTTTCAAAATGTACTTTTAATGTGTATAGTTCTACTTATGAACAGATTTATTTCTTTAAAGTTTGTATTGTTATCGGCGTAAAGTCAACTTTTACGATAGGTGATAAAAATCTTTGAAGAAATTTTCTTGGGGGATTTTAAAGTTGAAGTATTAATTGTAATTCCAATGTACATATAGTCAACAGACTACCATAAATATTTGATTGACTCCTAATTCCACTTAAGTCTTCTAACATTTATGTATAGTATGAAGCTTGAACCATGTACCGTCCTAGTTAAATATACGTGATATAATAGAACAAAAGAAGACGTCACATACCAAGTAATTCACAATGAGAAGCTAGGTGATGCATTTGATGTAAAGTGGAGACAGGAGTAAGACAAGGCTGTCTACTATCATCCATGATCTCCCTGATTGTAGTGGACTGGATCATGCAGCAGACAACTGTGAGGAGCAAGAAGAGGCGGATATGCTGGCTGAACCGATGAAAAGATCCTAGAAGATTTGGATTTCGCCAATGATGACTTGTGTCCAATATAGCACGAACTGGAAGATCTACAGGCGAAAACGGACAAGTTGACAGAAGAGGCGAGGCAGCGAAGACAGGACTTCAAGTGAACGTAGAGAAGACGGAGGTGATGATGATACCCAACCAACAAACACCACCAACAAGCTGCAATCACCATGAATGGGAGAAGCTTAAAGGAAGTTGCCTCTTTCACCTAACTAGGCTGGGCAGCATCGGTTCAACTACAGGCGGCACAGGCATAGACGAGGATGTCAAAGCGGCCAGGATCTGAAAGCCAGCAAGACAGGCCACCGTGCATTAATCTGAAACCACTGTGGAGATCTGCCGCACTCAGAATGAAGCATGAACAAGATCCGGATTTTCAACACCAATGTCAAGTCAGTGCTTCTATATGTTCAGAGACCTTACACGTTACGAAAGAGGTTTCCAACAAACTACAGACATTCATCAACAACTGCCACCTACACTGGCTCATTACTGAAGCTCAGATAGATTGCCAGAATAATGAGAATCAGCAATAAGGAACTGTGGTGTGGCAGGCAACGAACCAACCAACAAGTTATCACTCAACAAATATACACTGGAAGGAAGTGTAGATGGAGATGGATTGGGCATACACTGAGAAGGCCGACTGAGGACATCACGCGTCAGGCCAGTGCAGGCCAGGCCAGGCCATGGAGGTTGCTTGAGTGGAACTCAGATGGGAAACGATGAGTTGGGTGTCCGAGGTGAGGCGAGGTGAGGCGAGGTGAGGGTGAGATGGAGTTGATGGTGTGAGGAAGAAATGAGAGGTTGTGGACAGTGGTGGAGCCAGGTAGAAATGTTTGTAGAGAAGAGAGTGGAATGTAGACGTACTACTGAAGGAGTATGTTCCATTAGGAACTCAGGGGACGAATAATAATAATAGAACAAAATAGAATTCTTTAAAGATACATTAATTTCACTTTTAACAGTTGATGTATGTGGTAATTAACATAGCTGTGACTAGCTGATGAATCCAGGACGCACGTTTCACCTATTTCGGGCCCGTCAGCTGGATGTACTTGTACCTCAGTAAGTGATGTTGTTCCCACGGTCTTGACATTTCAACCGATCTGTAGGATGTTCGAGTCCCGAAGGAACAACATTACTCACTGGTAGTGCAGGTACATCCATCTGATAAATGATTTCCGAACAGGACGAAATGCACATCCTATATTCATCTGTTAGCCACAAGCAAATAAATTACCATAATTAATATTCAGGCAATATCGAGGCATCCACATAGGAGCCAATATATGCCAATAGAGGTCGAACAGTTTGATCCAGTAAAACAAAGAAGAACTACAAGCATATCCATAAATAATAATAGTTGATATGTGTACTAACTAAGCATTTTCGAATTTCAAGGCTAATGCGTTAGTCATTCAGTCACTGAGTCGGAGTTCAATGGTCTAAAGTTTCCTACTTCTAGCAATTCTCAATATAGCGCGTCTATTTGCCAAGATCTTTAGTTGGCATCTACAGGTTGACCTCACAGGTAATAGCTGCTCATTAGGACCTCGGAATTTCCATCTTGAAATACATCACTAATGAGCACTATACACCAAGGCAGTTTGACATTAGTGGAGATTCTACTTTCCAAGTAGTATTCATTATGAACTGACGCCAGTTGAGGAGTCTCATACTAGAACGAAACATCTGTCCGGGTTTTCAATGGTTCTTCAACAGCTATCAGTCTATGATAAACACTGTCTTAAAATAAAATCCTCATTAATCTCACAGCACATGAAACTTTTATCTGAAATGCAATGAGTAAAATACACATAGAAATAGAGAATGTGCTCACATATTTATAATCGCACCAACTCCAACTATTCCACTTTGAGACAACTCATAAATATTGGTCAGTTCAAAGATTTTAGGTAATATATATGTATCTAACTCACCAACTATTATATTCCGAATATCCTTCAACCATTCGACTGTCTGATTATGCGTCACATGGTGTAGAACCAAATATATGTGCATAAAATTCTCATGTATCTGATAGGATTGGTTGTCTATACAGCATCTTAGTAAAACCAAAAATTACCTAAGTTAGTAAGATTTAAGTTGGAATTTTATATCACTTCTAAGAGAATGTTGCGTATCAATATAATGTCGATGAGAATGCAAAATATCCAAGTAAAAAGTGTCTACAGTTTTTACTCCTTAGTATCTTAGAGAATATAAGCCTAATCAAGTACATCCATCTTATATATATGAAAGCTTGAATTAACAAAGTTCATATATTACCTTTAGTTATTGTCCACATCCAGTTAAAATATAATTCATTTTTTAAATGAATTGTACAATGACTGATCATACAGTCATTTTGAAACCAGATTTATGACAGGTTTATTGACTAAACTAATACACGGTAGAACTGACTGTATAACTTTTGTAAAAAGGTTTCACCAAACATTTTAACTGATGGAGTATGCAGTTTAAAAAACTTCGCACTAAATTATATACAAGATAACAAGGAAATAATACGATGAAAAGCTTTTGTAAACTAGTTTCCAACAATATATAGAAGATTTGTATTTCGGCGATGATGGTTTCTGTCTAACGTCTTGTCGCACAAACACAAAGATCTACAACAAAAAACCAACAAGTTGACAGAACAGGCAGGGCAGCGAAGATGCGACTTCAAGTGAACGCAGAGAAGATAGAGGTGATGAAGATACCTAACAAACAACAACAACAACCAATCACCATCAACGAGAGTAATCTAAATGAAGTAGTCTCCATCACCTAACATCCTAACTACACACCTAGACATCATAAGCTCAACTACAAGCACAACTAGCACAGATGAGGATGTCAAAGTCAGCCAGGATCGGAAAGACAGCAAGACACGCCTTCCTGCACTCATCCGAAATAATCAGTGTGAAAATCTACTGCACTGCACTGCACTCCACTCCACTGCACTGCACTGCACTACACTCAGCATAAAACGTCAACAACATCTATATTTTCAACACTAATTCAGTCAAGTCAAGTAAGTCAATGCGTGATGGTTGTGTGATGGTTGACAGACATGGCGGAGCGTCACCAAAAGCATATCCAACAAACTGCTCACATACATCACATGAACAACTACCACATACACTCACTACATACTGAATATCGATCAGATGGATGGCGAGAATATAATGAGAAGAATGAGCAACAAGGAACTCACTGTGACCTGACAACGAACCAACCGACCAAGAACCTATGGCCTAACAAATATGTGGAGGAGGAAAGTGGATATGGTTTGGTTTGGTTTGGATTAGATTGTATTGTATTGTATTAAACCTAGATTGATAAGACGGTTTGTGGACATCATGCATCAGGCTAGGCCAGGTCGTTGGGTGGAACCTGTATGGGAAACGAAGAGTTGTGCATCCTATGTGAGGGTGATATGGAGGAGATGGTGTGAGGAAGGAGTGGAAGGATATGGGCAGTAGTGGAGCCAGGTTGAGGAGTGCGGAGAAGAGAGTGATATGGCGATGTGCTACAGATATCCTGTGTTCCACCAGGAATGCGAGGGACAAATAGTAATGATAATAATGTATAGGCATTAAGGAAGAAAAGGAATAATGCCAAAGGAAAGTTACTATGAGGCCAACAATTGATACCCATTGCATAAGAGAAGAGGTGGCTCTTGTACCCCAGTAGCTTTATGAAAATGCTTTAGTACTTGAAGTAGTACGTACGAGTTTCAAGCGTCTATGGGAACAACATAACTCACTGGGGTGCAGGTACATCCAGCTGACGAATCCCAAGTTCAATGGAACACACATCCTGCATTACCTTCTCTAGCCATTAAGTAGACTACAATATTGTAGAAAGTCTTATTGAAGTAATAAATCAAACAACAAATGAAGAATATGTCAAAAAAGATATTTCACTTGTCTACCAGTAGACAAATTCACTTACCTTGTTCACTGATAATTGGTTTGATAATGTTGATGACAACAAGTAGAAATGTGACTGTATAACACAATTTATCAACTTTCAATGGACAATTTATGATCATGTTCAATGTCGATTGAATTATCTGCTGAGTCCGTTATTCAACCATAAGTTAATCTGTTGTTATATGTAAATGTAAATGCCTTTAATGGATTTATTTTTCTAAGTCACATATATATATATATATGCGTATAATGATTAGTTTATTCGTAAAAATATTCCTTCAGTAGCAGTAGTTGATGCTTAGCACTGGAAAAGTAATTTAGAATGATTCACATACGGCATAAAAAAATATTTCAACTTTTCATCTGATTGGTTCCTTTTATCACTGGGAATTGACCAATTGGAAAGTTCTGGGGTGAATATCAGTAAACATGCGTATTTAGCACATATAAATTTACTGAATATTCACACAATATGAACACAATTTTCGGTGTGGTAATCATAAAACTCAGGCTAAATTTATAAGTACTGGAAACAAATCTTCTTTTCGTCTGGCCAAATAGGGTAATGTTGGGCCAATTACTATAGAGAACATCAAGCCAGTTGTAGGGCGAGTCATCGAGTTTTGCAATATATTCCCTATTTCTGGTACGATGTACTTTGACCTGGCATTTGGCCTCATATTTGACATATATATCCAACTATGAGATTTTACAAATGGCCAGACATTCGAACCCACACACTGACTGTTCCCCCTACATTTCCCTAACCAAAACAGTAGCGCAACATTTAATCGCATATGCACTACAGCTGACTCCACATTCGATTCTTGACTCAATGCTGGACACAACGTTGCCTTATTTGATCAGATAAAATTGTTGATTACGTGTACATGTTCAACTCCAACTGTACTGTAATCATATCCAGTGTCTTAATACAGATGTAAGTTATAATAGTAAATGAAACTGGTTGATGATTGAGGATGAAATGAAGATGTATCATCTTATATAAGTTATACAAGAAGTGGCTTAGTTGATAAAGACTTGGAGTCTGAAGCAATGGGTACATTGATTTGTGTCTCATTAGGGAAAACATCATTCACTGCAGTGTAGGTACATCCAGCTGACGAGTACGAAATAGGACGAAAAGCACATCCTGAATTTTTCTGCTTGCCACAACCAAGTAGATTATCAGACAACTTATAGCATAAGTTTAACAAGATAAAATCAATTATGAAATACACCAAATTTGGACAGTTGGAAAATCTACTTTGTTATGAAAAAGTTCAAGATGGAGCGTACAATTTATAAATCATTTGTAAACTGATCATCCTGTTTTGAGCATGATGGTTCATAAAAGTCAGCCAGGCATTTGGATTTCGGTGATCTGAACTAATTCGGTCCTATGAGCTAAATTACAATGGGTGCACGCCTGAGGAACTGGCTTGACCCGAAACAAACGAAACGGCTCTTCAGTGTTAAGTAAGGATTTCCCATCAACCAATGGTTGATATACGTCGACGAGCGTCTGCCGTTTAGTTAAAATAAATAACTGCAGATTATTTCAAAGACCTTACTGATACATATCATTTTGAGATTTTTCTTTCAGTCCATTCCGAGTTACACTTGTTAGGATTGCTCAGAAAATGATTTTCTGTTATCACTCACATCTCCTTTAATCCTACCTCCATGCTTGAGTAACTCTTTAAGGCTAAGATAAACTGAAACAGTTGGACCGTTGACAGCAGATAATTAGAGACAATGAGTCCTTTTTATGAATTTCGATAGTGTGATTACAAGACGAAGTTTGTCTAAACAATGTGATTGATGTATTACTGTAATTCATTTCGAACGATCTGCTCGATCATACATCTATTCATCAAGTCAATATATATTAAAACGAAGAGTGTGAGGGTAATCCAATACAAGTGTGGCCTAGTAAAATGTCTATTTAATCGAAACTATCGTATTTGTACATGAGATACCATGGATGAAGACATCAAATTACTAACCAAAACACAATGGAAAATGGATATCTGCTGAAGTTTGTAGACTGTTGCAGAAATCAGGTAGCACCGAAGCCAACTCTGTACATACTTCCTAAGAAAAGCGTCCATATTACTCTACTATACGGTGGAGAGTTGAGTAGTGTAATCTTGAGAAGTTGGCTTACATTACCCATTAAGAAAGCATACTATACAGCTAATCCTATCATTGTGGGAAAAACAAAACACGTGATTCACCACAAACGTGAACACACTGCACCAATGATTACGCAACATCCCGTTGCGTTTGCCAATTTACATGTGTGTGTGTGTGTGTGTGTGTGTGAGTGTGTGGTCACTCATACATAGGGAGGAGTAATCGATGCATGCAGTCGACGGTGGGTGCACGTGTACCTAAATGGCTTCAAAAGCAAATGGAGTGTGAAACCTTGATAAATGCTGCTGGGAGATGAAACATATTATGGAAACAGGTCACAAAATTAATATTCAAACAACTTTCAAAGTTTTATATAGAAACAGTCAGCGACAGTATTCCGAGATCTGTCGAAGCCACGGCCATACACAAATTGAAATTAGAAGACGAAGTTTATCCCAACAATATGATTGATGTGTTAGCGCAATTCACTCCGAACAATCCGCTCGATCACACATTCACTCGTCAAGTCAATATACATTAAACCAGAGGAGAAATACACAAGTCAAGGTATTAGGAGATTCAAATTAAGAAAGATGAGAACAAAAATGAAATAGTTGATCATGATCTTGGTAGGAGAACAAAGTTAATGAAGGTGGGTGTAGTGAAAGAACAAATTGCTTTGTATACATAGAGGTGGTTTCATTTTATGTCTGGCTATCGCTTCCACAAATCTCAGTATACTTCCCTGACTGTTTCTTTATGAAAGCTTTGAAAACTATTGGAAAATGAATTTTGTGATCTATTTCTACAATACATTTCGCTATAGATGAAGAGGATCGTCTCCCACTAACGTTTAACAAGATGAACAGAAGGGTTAGTAGTAGTGGGATCACCAATATCCCAAATCCTACCAGATATATTTATGGATAGATGGGAAAATATGGCATAACAAATATGTAATCCTGCACCTAAGATATGGTGGATGACAGATTTGCCACTGTCTTGAAATCGGAAAATATCGACAGTTTCCTCATGCATTGAAACTCAGTAGTAGTAGTAGTAGTGTGAGTAGTAGTAGTAGTAGTAGTGTGGGTAGTAGTAGTAGTAGTAGTATTAGTGTGAGTAGTAGTAGTAGTATTAGTGTGAGTAGTAGTAGTAGTAGTAGTAGTAGTGTGAGTAGTAGTAGTAGTAGTGTGAGTAGTAGTAGTAGTAGTAGTAGTAGTAGTAGTAGTAGTAGTAGTAGTAGCAGTAGTAGTAGTAGTAGTAGTAGTAGTAGTAGTAGTAGTCGAGGTAGTGGACACAATCGAATTCACTTACAAGGTAAAAAGTGAACAAGGAGAATTACCTATGTTGGATTGCAGGATAAAACGAAGGACAGACGTCGGTGGTTTCGATGCACAAAACCAACACATTCCATTAGGCATCTAGACTTCAAGTCACCTCATCCAATGTCAGTCAGTGAAGCCAGGTTTAGTCAAATCTCTAAATGATAGAGCTGAACAACTGACTTGTTAGTACAAAGACCTAAACAGGAAACTGAAACACCTAAAACAAGCACTCATAGTTAATAATTTTCCTCCACTGTTTATCGAAAAATTCATACGAACACAGAGGAGACGAAATCATACAAGTAACACGAGTACGAATAATGACAATAATGACAAGACGAGGTGAATGGAGTTCATAGCCTCCATTATGTTACCACATAAGGAAGGTAGATGAGAAAGTTTATGTAAGACTGATTCTCAACAAATGTGGAATTGTGGTGACATGTAAACCTAGAAATTCACTCAGTGATAAGCTTTGTCGGCTTAAGGATCCGATCAATGGAATTGAGCGAAATAATCTAATCTGTCGAATTCCATGTAATGATTGTGAAGTCAAT
This sequence comes from Heterobilharzia americana, assembly GCA_944470555.2. Classification (NCBI taxonomy): domain Eukaryota; kingdom Metazoa; phylum Platyhelminthes; class Trematoda; order Strigeidida; family Schistosomatidae; genus Heterobilharzia; species Heterobilharzia americana. The sequence goes on along the minus strand of OX104127.1, from coordinate 143,075,416 downwards.
TACATAGGTGAAACTAGCTGATTGGGATCATTAAGATTAAGAGAGTATATGAGTTTAGTCGACTACAGAATGATAGACGTGAATACGATGAATAATCTAGAAAGTAAGTTGACTATTGCAATGCATGTGTGCATGAATACACGATTACACAATTGGGTGGGATCATACCACTGTATTTAATTAAGTGTAGTATAATCAGTTGGAGAGAGAGAGAGAGAGATATTGATTACTGAATCTTTGTTCATCGAATCAACCAACTCCCAACATGTGTAATAGGAATGAGTCAACACCTATACCGGAGATATGGAAAATTTTACGATCAATCAAAACAAAGAAGAAGAGGTGACGGTACCCTAAAAATGTGATGTTGAAAGTGGTATGATGACATTGATATGATTATGAGGAGTGATAATTTCTGCTGGGAACCTCGTAATCAAGTAAATAATACTGTATTACACTGTGTTATCAATCAAATAAAGAAATCGAATGTGGAATTTATCAAGGCTCCACACTTCATTTCTTTTCGAAGCTATTCAGGTACATGTTCTCCCACCCTCAACTGCATGGCCTGATTGCTCCTTCCTAATTATGTGTGACCACACACACACACACACCTGTAACTTGGTAGACACAACGAGATGTTACGTAATCAGTGATGTAGTATGTTTAAGTTTATGGCGAAGCATATTTTAGGCGCAGCGATAAGTTCAGCTGCGTAATATGTTTTCTTAATGGCTGACGTTAGCCTACCTACGAATAGGGTCCATATCATACATTGGGTAGTTGAATAGTATAGTTTTCAGACGTTGGCTATCATCAGCCATTAAGAAAATATATTTCGCAGCTAATCTTATCACCGTAGAACAACAAAACACATCCATCGCCACAAACTTAAATATATTACATCACTGATTACGTCACATCCCACTGTGTTTACCAAGTTACATGTGTGTGTGTGTGTGGTCACACATACTTAGGGAGGAGCAATCAGACAATGCAGTTGAGGGTGGGAGAATATGTATCTAAATGGCTCCAGAAACAAATGGAGAGTGAAACCTTGATTAACACTAGTGTTCAAATATCTTTCAAAATTTTATATAGAACTAGCCGGGGACGTAGGAGTGATAGCCATACAGAAATTGAAACCACCTTTATGTTTAGAAAGACAATTTGTTCTTGCATTACGGTTAACTTGTCAAGCTTTGTTTTTTTACCAAGATTGGTATCAGCTATGTCATTCTTCCAACTGACGAAATATACCCATTTATTCATTAATAAGAACAAGCCATGTATCACTCTTCCTTTTTGTGCTCATCTTTCTCGATCGCGCATCTTCTTCATTTTTGCATTCCTCCACTCGTTCATCCTTTGGTTTAATGTAAATTGATTTGACGAGTAAATGTGTGATCGAACAGATTGTTCGAAATGTATTGAGCAAATACATCACACTCTTTAGACAAACTTCGTCTACCAAATGCACCGTCTGAAGACAACAGATATGTTTACGACTGTATGTAGCAGTTGACAAGAGCATGTGTATTCTATGCAGACTTGTACTCTCTAATGATAAACAAAAGTTTACTAACCAGTATGTTTTTTCTCAGTTTATAAATATCTGGATCATAAATGTTATTAGTGTCATGAATACATTTAGCGTCACATCTAACTGAATAGTTATAAGATTATTTCCCATAATCCTGGTGTGGTAATGTAGGAAAGTGGCTTGCAGCGTATTCCACGATAAGCGTTTCGTCCCATTTGGGGCTCACTCGTCAGCGGGATGTGCTTGCACCTCGCTGAATGATATTGTTCCCACTAAACTTCTAACTCAAGACCGATCACTTCAAACACCAGAACGTTATCAACTAGGCCACTGTGTCACGATTACCACTCATTGTGCAACGACTATGGTTTTATATGATTACTTGTAATTACCTGTCATTGATGGGACGGAATAAATCAATCTCTATTGGCATATGGGCTCCTGCATGGATACCTCGATATTACCTGTAGTTTCAGTTTGGTAGAAATGATGGATAGTATGTTTATAAAGTCGAAAACAAGATTACCCTGACCATAAATCGAAACGAGAATTATAGATGCGGAAAAAGAACTACTTCATGTCATCCCGTTGAAGGGGAGAAAAAAAGAAGTCAACGATTATGTGTTATATTGGGAGTTCAAACTATAGGCAGAAACACATCATATGCTTTGTCGTTTGAAATGGTGGGTACCGGGTTCGAGTCTCAGTAGGAATGGCATCACTCACTGGTGTGCAGGTACAACCAGCTAGCGAGTCCGAAATAAACCGGAACGCGCACCATGGATTCTACCGCTAGCCTTCACACTAGACTAGACTAAATTATACACCATTTAAACGGTATAGAGAGTCTCACCCCAGTATATCCCATTTGCAAACTGAAAATCATCACATCACAATCGTGGTATCAGCTTCTATTCCTAAGCGCCTATTATTTTCCTTTGGAGTACACTATTCTTTTATGGTAATGTATTAACGTTCCAGTAAGATTTATTTTATTGGAACTGAGTACGTAGTGTAGTTTACCGGTAATGCACCGTGATCATACACAATGCTAAAACCACTACCTTATTATCTTGGAGTTACGATTAATTAGGTGATACTGTAAAAGATTGAGAAGTGATTACTTAATTACACTTGTCATTTAATGAAACAGAAACAATACTTTTATATAGAATGATATAAAGTAGGGCGAAATCTAATTAATGACTTATCTAATGACGATTAATTATTCCAAGGTAAAAATGAAGATATGCGGACAACCCTGGAGTTCCTATCACTATGCCTAAAGTTGGATTAATGACTATCTTGACAGCTTAGTATGTAAGCTAACGACACTTTTCCAAGTCTCTAACGCTTACACTTATTCACAGAATGACCAGCTGACCTATATATAATTTGGTAAAAATTGAAATACTTTGCAATAAAAAAGTGTTTTTCGACCAATATATTATGTGGCGATGTGTGAATCCAATTAAAATGTAAGAGATAGTAAGAGTTTCTCTCAGATCGGAGATATAACTTGTTGATATGTGTACTATGAAACAATAGACTGAGATTAATTATTGAGATGAATAGGATTTTTAAATTAGAGGTAGTGTTCATCATGAACTGACATCAGTTGGGGAACCATTGAAAATCTGGCAGCACTGGACACCTGTTTCGTCCTAGTATCAGACTCCTCAGTAGTACGCGTCCACGACCCGGCTAGGGATCAAACTCAGGACGTTTGGGTTTCACGGTGAATGCGGGTCGTGGATGCGTACTGCTAAGAAGTCCCATACTAGGAAGAAACCGATGTCCAGTACTCCTAGATTTTCAATGGTTTGCCAACTAATGTCAGTCCATGATAAATACTACTTCTAAATTAAAAATCTCCATTCATCTCAAAAATACACTACTGTATAGTGCTCATTAAAGACTTCTTCCAGAGGGATGTCAGGAAGTTCTAATGAGAAGCCGTGACCTGTGGGGTCAACCAGTCGGAAGTGAAGTGGATGCTAACTGAAGACCTGGGTGATAGTCGCATTATGTCGTGAATTGACAGAAGTTGGAAATTGTGAACCACTGAGATCCGACTCAGTGACTGAATGGTTGACGCGTTCGCCGTGAAACCTGAAGGTACTGAGTTTGACCCCCAGCCGGGTTATGGTTGCGTAGTGCTAAGAAGTCCGATACTAGAACGAAACAGGTGTCCAGTGCTCCAGATTTTCAATGGTTCCCCAATTGATGTCAGTCCAGGATGAATACTACCTCTAAATAGACTGAGATGTAAGAATTAGTTGTCACTGTCGACACTCATTCAAAAGTCAATGTATATGCCTATTTTTAGATTATTCATCCTATCAATTAGGCACACACTTGCTTTTGATGTCATTACAGACTTGGAGTTTACAGCAACTCACTGGATCTGTCTTCAAGATCTCGGTGTTGGATTCTTCTTCCCCCAAATTGGGGAATAGTGTTTTATCATGTATACCAAAACTTTCTTTCTCTACATATAATATAACTTTTCTTCAGAGAGTTGTATTAATTAGTAAACCGAAGTATCCATGGAACTCCACTTTTCACGATAGTTCCCCACCTTATAAGTCAACGGGATAATCGTTTATGCACAATCATATAAATGTTTTATGATAACTCTTTTGTAAATAAACCACTTGTCACTCAGGCCAATCACTGACCTAAATTACTGTGGATTGATTTGATAATAACAGTCATAATAATGGTTTTATTCTGGAAGCTATTTCTAGAATACTCTACACAGTTTTCAGCATGTCATATAGAGTCAGCTGGACAGAGACAGAGTACATGTATACATGGCAAAATGAAATAAGTAGAAATTACATGAAGAAAAGATAAGAATATTCACCCTATCTACAACTTTCTTCAAATGCAGAGTTAACTCGAACAGACAATCATATTAGCAATTAGATTCATAATACAATAAATAGTAACATACTCATCATGATTATCAATAAGTTACTTTCAAAAACAGAAGTTGATTAGTTAGTTCATTTCTAATACTTCCTTCATCACACAGTAGACGAGCTAAATACGGTTTTGTAAAGTTTTGTATTTTGTAGTATGTACATAAAGTCTTATGTACTTGCTCCTTGTCTTTCCAGATGACCGGCAGACAGAGAGCTTTGAGTGAAGAGGATACTGGTCATCTAATAAAATAATTCCTACCAGATGTTTACATGAGTTAATATGTTTCTCCGTAGCTGTTTTAATTCGAAGGTTTAGAGTTACACTACTAGTATTACTGACAATCTTCAAAATTCTAAAGAATGTAACATAGTCTTCTTTCAGCAATCCGGGGAAATGATAAAGGAGAATAAGTAAGATGCAGAAGTTTATAAAACACAAGATGAGAAGCTGAATTATATCAGGTACCCTCACTTTCGTAAAATAGAAAGTTAGAGGGGAAATGTTTTAGGATATTCGTAAAAAATGGCAGGACCAGGAAAGGTTCGAAGGAAAAAAACATACCGAGATAAATTGCACTTGTAAAATTCCCTAATTCACAACTATCAATAGCTACTTACCGTATGATTGTAGTGACTAATTCATCCATTTCAGTATTCATTCATCACAGGTTAAACAAATTCATCAGCGAATATATTGTGCCGAAGAAGAGACTGCTTCAAAGGTTAAATCTTCTATAGCCACTCCTTGTGTGACGGGTATAGTTTTCATGTTATTGCTTGTAACTTCTTGTTTCTAACTCAGTAGCCTACTGAGTAACACTTTGGCGTTTGAAGCGGTCCGTCCAGGGTTTCAAACATAGTAGGAAAGACGTCACTCACTGGGAGCCAGGTAACCCTCAGCTGATGACTTCGGAATGGAACAAAACATGCAACTTAGATTCCACTACTAGTCATTAGTCATCATTACTATTTCATTTTATTTATTGTTTGTCCCTTGCATTCCTAGTGGAACACAGGACTTCAGTAGCCCATCACCATTTCACTCTCTTCTCCGCACTCTTCAACCTGGCTCCACGACTGCCCATATCCTTCCATTCCTTCCTCACACCATCTCCTCCATATCACCCTCAACTCGGATGCCCAACTCTCCATTTCCCATTCGCGTTCCACTTGACGACCTGGTCTGGTCTGACCTGACCTGACCTGGCCTGGCCTGGCCTGGCCTGACGCGTGATGTCCACAAACCGTCTTATCAATCTAGGTCTAATCCAATACAATACAATCTAATTCAAACCAAACCAAACCATATCCACTTTCCTCCTCCACATATTTGTTAGGCCATAGGTTCTTGGTCGGTTGGTTGGTTGTCAGGTCACAGTGAGTTCCTTGTTGCTCATTCTTCTCATTATATTCTCACCATCCATCTGATCGATATTCAGTATGTAGTGAGTGTATGTGGTAGTTGTTCATGTGATGTATGTGAGCAGTTTGTTGGATATGCTTTTGGTGACGCTCCGCCATGTCTGTCAACCATCACACAACCATCACGCATTGACTTACTTGACTTGACTGAATTAGTGTTGAAAATAAAGATGTTGTTCACGTTTTATGCTGAGTGTAGTGTAGTGTAGTGCAGTGCAGTGGAGTGGAGTGGAGTGTGGTAGATTTTCACACTGATTATTTCGGATGAGTGCAGGAAGGCGTGTTTGCTGTCTTTCCAATCCTGGCTGACTTTGGCATCCTCATCTGTGCTAGTTGTGCTTATAGTTCAGCTTATGATGTCTAGGTAGGTAGGTAGGTGTGTAGGTGTGTAGTTAGGTAGTTAGTGATGGAGACTACTTCATTTAGATTACTCTCGTTGATGGTGATTGGTGGTTGTTGTTGTTGTTTGTTAGGTATCTTCATCACCTCTATCTTCTCTACGTTCACTTGAAGTCACATCTTCGCTGCCCTGCCTGTTCTGTCAACTTGTTGGTTTTTTGTTGTAGGTCTTTGTGTTTGTGTGACAAGACGTTAGATAGAAACCATCATCCGTGAAATACAAATATTTTAAGCTTCTTTCATCGTTCCAGCGAGCGTATGCCCGTATTGTCGCTCCTCACTGTTTGCTGCATGATCCAGTCGACCAAAATCAAGAAGATCATCGGTGATAGTATGCGGCAACGTTGTATTACTCCTGTCTTCACATCAAAAGAATCACTGAGCTTTCCATTGTAGATCACTTGGCATGTAGCGTCGTCATATAGCTGCTGTTAAACGATGTTTCTCAAAGTTTGTGGCACTGCGTAGTGTTGAAGCAGTTTCCAAATTACTTCCTGGGTCGACGCCTTGATCGAAGGCCTTTTCAAAGTCGATGATGTTGAGGTAGAGATTTGACTGCCATTCTATACTCTGTTCTATAATGATGCGTGGCGTTTTGCCGCAATTTGATCCGCACATAATTTGTTCTTCCTGAACCCAGTCAGCCAGCATGTTCTGGGCGTAGTTTTGAATCCAGTGCATGTTTTAGTCTCTTCGTGATGATCCAGAATAATATTTAGTTTGCTAGGGGTACACAGTGGTGGAGCATGATTCCGTACAGGTCATGAAAGACGTAGGCTGCCCTCCTTTGGACGTTTGACAAGGTAGCCCTTCTTCCAATCAGTCAGCAGGTACTTTTCTTTCCTTCCTTCCTTGAATACCTTCTGCAGTAGTGGTGTCAGCATGTCCACTGTTGTCTCCGCTTCTGTTTTCAGTGCTTTTGATGGAATTCCATCTGGTCTTCCTGCATTCCCTGATTTCAGCAACTTTATGGTGTGGTGTTCAGGACTTCGATTTTCGTCGGAGGGCTTGTGTTCACTGGTATTTCTGCGGCTGGGCTGCTGGTGGTATTTCTTGACGAGTTGCAGGTGGTGATGGTGGTCGATTCAAGAGTTTTCTGAAATGGTCAGACCATCGTTTTCTTTGTTTCTGCGCTCTGTTTGTAACTAGGTTTCCTTCACCACCTTTCACTGGTTTCATCTATATTGATCTCTTTCCTCCCAGATAGTAACCTGGTTATTTGATATAGTGTTGTCAGGTCTCTGTTCCTCCTACCTGCAGCCTATTCTGCTTCACTTGCTAGTGTGTCGTAGAAGTGTCTTTTGTGTTTGCACGCACTCTTCTTCACTTCCTTGTTCAGTGTAGTGTTTTGTGGGTTGTGTTCAGTTCCTCTTTTCTTTGTTCATCCCTGCACTGCACTTCACTGGTTCATCTTCTACTTCATCATCACCATCTTCCTCTCCCTGCTCTCTCAGCCTCTATGTGTCCGTAGAGATTCATTCCATTCCTTGTCTTCTTTCTTATTCCTTCCTAAGACGGTTATGCAGGCTTCCCTCCACTTGGCTTTTAAAGAGTTCCAGTGTTCTTCCACACACGTTTCTTTAAGGATGTTGCTCAATGTCTCCCATTCTGTCCTGATGACTGACGTGAAGGTGTCCGTTGTACTTTCGTCATTCATCGTCTGTTCTGGGTGTTGAACTTGAACTGTGGTCGTCTGTCATCAACTTCTCTGAATTGAAGGCTTTCAACTTGATTTTGAAGATAGGTTCCTTGCACTTAATAGTCGAGTGGAGTGGAGTGGATCTGCATCTGCTGGTCTTCTTGATCTAGTGTGTGTTCTTCAGATTGAGATGAAGTCGATCTGATTTTTAGTGTATCCTGGTATCTGGTGAAATCCAAGTCGCTTTTTGAATATCCTTGTGTTTGTACATAGTGCCTCCAATCACCAAATCATCAAAGGTGCAGAATCCTGCAAACAGTTCTCCATTCTCGTTCATTTCTCCGAGTGCTTCTCTACTCATTACTGGTTCTCTTCCTGTGTTGACCGCATCCAGTTTAGCATTCATGTTACCCCACCCATTAGAATGCCTTTTGATGTCGCCAACTGTTGTGGGGTGTTGTCTAGTACCGACTGATTGCAGTTGTCTGTAGAATTCCTCCTTCTCCTCTTCATCTGCATTATTTGTCGACGCATAGGATTGAATGATGGTGACTTCCCTTCCTTTTGAGTTGAATCTTGCTGTCATGATCCTGATCCTGCACGAAGAGATTGGCCCCCACTGCATGAGAGAGACGCTTCGATGCTCTTCGGACGTCATGATAGTCACTCCGAAACTCAGTGTGCTCGTGGTTGTCGTCTGGGTGACAATATCGGAGTAGGTTATTGACTCTCCAGTTGCGAGTTTGGAGTGTCCACTTGCATTCCATCTGCTTTCGCAGATTCCAAGCACTTCTATGTTATACCTTCTTATCTGTTTGGCAATCTGGGAAGCCTTGCTGGGTTCATACATAGTGCCGACATTCCATGTCCCTATGTTTACTTTTGCTTTCATCCAGAGAGAGGAGACACATCAGCCGATTGGCTTCGCGACTGCTTCCACCAACTGGCATCATTTTGCCTCTCCGATTCCAGTGAGAAATATTATTTTTCCCTTGGGTTCATAGTGGAACATAGGGCTTGAGTAGCATGCCTCCATTCCACTCTGTTCTCTGCAGTCTTTTCAACCTGGTGTCACGACTGCCCACAACCTCTCATTTCTTCCCCAGACAGTCTCCTCCATGTCACCCTCTCCTTGGACGCTCAACTCGTCGTTTCCCATTTGGATTCCACTCGAGCAACTGGCCTGGCGCGTGATTCCCTCCAGTCGGCATTCTCCGTGCATGCCCAATCCACCTCCACTTCCTTCTGCATATTTGTTGAGTGATAGGCTCTTGGTTGGTTCGTTGCCAGCCAGAGTTGCTTGTTGCCTATTCTTTCTGACCACCAGTGAGGAATAAGTTTAATTTAATTTTTTATAATTACTTTGTGCTTTGAAGTTTCTTTATCTATTGTATTGGTTTTACGGAGTAGGGTTGCTAGCCCTATGCCGAACCTTCCCTCTTAATCCTGGCTTAGGACCGGCTTGTAACTAGTGAACTAGTTAATCAGGCAAGGTTCCATCATTACTATCCATAGTAAATATTTCTAACCTAACTTATGGCAATATCAAACTTTACAATACCTAAGAAGAGAATTCCAGTTTAGTATTTTTATTCTGACCAAAGATTACACAAAACAAAATAATGTAAAGCAGCTTGTGCAGACAATATTTACACGATAATCAATGGACATTTTAATGATCCTATTATTAACCAAATACGCATTGTATACAAAGGTGAATAACATGAATTTATGGTTGCTTTATTTCTCTTTAGGATATTTAGTTGTTTCTTAGTTGTTGTTGTTGTTACTAGTTTCTTGATGAAACTCAAGAAAATGTACATTGCACTGCATGGATAGTAAGTGTAAATGTTTCCAGTAATCAGTATAAATAAATACATGTTAACTAGGATAATTTAGTCCATAATATACATTTATTTCAATAGTCAGTAAAGAGAACAAATAAAATATGTCACCATATACAAATGTGCGTGTGTGTATACGTGTTGATGCAGTACAGATTCACAGTGTCACTTTCAAATTGTATAAAAGGTGCTTACTAACGGGCTTCGATGATTACTTTCATAATTATTCTTAATCTATCCTTTTACTTACACATTAGGTATTAGTTAATGCCCAGTGTCTTCTTGTCATTGATTTCACACGCAACCTCGCTTTTACAGATCCCCTAACAAGTCCTAATAAACATACAACCTAAATCCAGGGATTCCTGTCAGTTGCCTCCAACCAAAAAACACGCATCAAAATGCATCTCAATGCTGAATCTCCTAGGTTTGTGGTCACATTACAAAGTGGTCGCCAGAATTTGATTAGCACTCAGGACTAGATAACCAGTGTCCAATCAATATATTCATACCAGATCTTCAGGAGGCCAATTGTGACCCAAATAGCCCAGTGGTGACGTCAATGACTGCAACACTGATTGACACCGGTTCGAATCTCAGAGGAAACACCAGCTTCCTCGAGGTTGCAGATACGCTTAGCTGACGAGTGGCAGCAAGTTCGAAACCTATGTGGGACACAGCTTCCTGCCGATCGCCTCCAGCTAAGTAACATCTACACATGTTCATCATGATGACAAGCCTCCTAGCTTTGTGATCACATTACAAATGATCACTTGAGTTCGGTACATATCACAGAGGGTTCATATTTCCAGCTGAGATTGTCTTAGTAGACTATTGATGAGTTTGGTCCCAAACAAGTGGTCTGGTTGTCTGGTATTTAAATCACCTGGAAGTATTCAACGAACAGGGTCGATTGGTGTGCGTTTGATTGTCAACTACTCTTTTCATTCCATAGCTACTCATAGAAATCAATTCCAAATATTTTAACCATTTGAGCACAGAGAAATCAGGGGATATTGTAGGCACAGACTTGTATAGGGTTGTCCAAGAGTATCTGCTTTAAATCATATATCAGAACATGTCTTCATACAGTGTTCTAGCCTGCATACTTCTTCATGAGAGATAGTGGATAATAATCCTGGATAACCACTAGTGAAGGCCAGTTATATAATAAGTCTTCATAGCATATGCTACATGGTCTCTGGTGTTTGTATTGAAAGTTTAATCTAGTTGAGCATCGTTCTTTCAAACGGCTGCTTAAATATTGTCGTGAATGTATCTGGAAAGAAACAGAATAAATCTTGTTTATTACCCTATTATTATTTTCACTTTCTTAGATAGTCATCGTCTGGGGGACTTGTATTGATACTAGGTGATGATTGAAGGGGAAATGAAAATCTGAGCCAGGGCAGGATTCGAACCAGCGACTACTGGTTTTCCAGCCTTGAGCCCTAACAGCTGAGCTACATTATAGTCATTGCTCATTACTATGCATGTAGTAGGCTGACAGGTTTTAAAGGCGTATATGAAATTAAGAATGAGTAGTGGCTAGAAGTGAAACTCTGGTAGCAACTTTCCTTCCATTTCGGGACTAATTAACTAAACCTACAAACATTCCGGGCTCTGGATTCAAATGTTAACTACTATTCATCCTTAATGGCGGGAAAACTAGTGACTATATTACGGCATCCACACAGTGGTCCATATACCAGTATGAACCTATCAGTCGGGTCTAAAATAATCAATATTGGTAAATGTCAATACTTATAAGGTGTGACGAGTTTATAAATCTGGTTATCTGGAATTTCCGGGATAGAAGTATTTTAAAACATGAAGGCATATAAAAGATTTCAAGTTGGTATTCATTATAGACTGATATCAGTTGGATGAATCACTGGAGACGTGGGAGCACTGAAGGCCTGTTTCCTCCCAGTATGGAATTCCTCAACCGTGCACACCCATAACCCCACCACGCCAAGGATCGGACCCAGAACCTTAAGGTTCCACGGCTACGACGTTACCATTGAGCCACTGAGTTGTCACTGTTGAGTAGCTGTCTTCACATCTCTCCTCGGTTGGTCCCGTCGGTTACAACTTCTTATTGTAACTTTGGGAATCTCATCTAATCTGTCGCAAATCGATAGAGGTAATAAAATGTGGAACAGTAGATTCCGACCATGTGGCTCAATGGTAACATACGCACCACGCAAAACGAAGGATCTGAATTCTACCACTGGCTTGGCGAGGTCATGGATCCACACTGTTGAGGGAACCTATTCTAGGATGGAATAGCTGTCGATCGCTCTTACGTTTCTAATGGTTGTCTATGTGATATCAGTTACTGATGAATAAAAACGTGAAAACAATTAATCAATCCTCACAAATCTCTAAAATAAAATAATTTTCTTTAAAATTTACTGATATGAATGTACGGTAATCATAGTGGTCTAGTTCCATTTTGAAATCATAGCCTATTACCAAAATGTTTACTCTTAGTCCTCTTATTGTTCACTGGAAATCCTTTGAACATATGATTGTAATGTAATATGAACAATGAATGTATTTCCTTTCTTTATGTTTTCATATTGTAAAATATATCCCTATCATCTGATTGCATCTGATTGTTGGACACTATATGATATCTATGATGTAATTAGCATATATAATGAATTGTCATTGTTTAGATAAATATAAAAATGGAATATATGAAGTTAATTATTCCTAAGCACTTTATACTCTTATTATGCATCTTTTTAGTCCTATGCATAAGGATCATTTGATATATTAAGGATAATACATACATAAATGGGAAATTAACTCTTATATACTGAGTTATACAATTGTAAGAACTTTAAGATCTATGCTTACCCTATCAAGATCTTTAGATCAGTCTAGGATGAGTAAGTACTACTTTGAAAATATAATTCTGTCTGGTGTTCATTAGTGACATGCTTTAAAATGGGTATCTCGAAGTTTGAATGAGAAGCCGAGACCTATAAAGTCAACCATTTAAAAGTAAAGTGGATACCGACTGAAGACCTTAATGATTGGTCGCACTATATCTTGAATTGATAGAAGTAGGAAACTGTAGACAAACCAACCAATCAACTCAACTTGAAGGTACTGAGTTAAATCCCTGATGGGGAAGAGTGTTAGGTATGTACTACTGAGTAGTTGCTGCGTCAGGGAATTAGAATAGTTGAAGGATTTTGTTCCATTTATCGCTTCCAAAATGATGCAGGATACATTCAAGATTTGGAATACAAAAGAAGAAACAAAAATTGCTTTTTTAAGACCACTTTTGTTCAACTAGAAACTATATTTCTCTTGAATTGTCTACGGATGAAACAAAGAATCCGACAACTAGCTTACTACCATCACCAAGAAGAGACCTGATGTCACTGGCAAATTCGAATTGGATTTTAATCTGCTTGGTGGATAGCAGTGAAATCCATAACATGTGTTTCATCCTCTCTGGTTCTCGTCAGTTCGACTTGTTCCTACTGGGACTCGAACCCAGTACCCATCTCTTCAATCGCGAAAGCATTTTCCACTAAGCCACTGAAGCTGGAGAGACACTTCTTGTGCAACGAGTATCAGTTGTTGTTTATTGATACTTGCAATTTCCAGTTGATATCCTGGATTCCCCCAGCTGCCCATTCAGTAGACTACAATATAATGAATATTCAGACAATTTGAAGATATCCTCATAGGAGTCCACCTGGCAACAGAGTTTGAGAAATTCGATCCAGTCTAGCAACCAGAAATTACAATTATCGATAAACAAAAGGTGAATTGGAGTTGGAAGTCAGTAACCACTGAAACTAGTTCTCTTTTGTGACCAGAAAATTACATATCCAACTATTAGAATGGATCATTGCCTTCAGCTGAAATGTAGATCTTGTTCCTTGGCCCAAAAGTTGATAAGCTTTCCACAAAACTCCAGTTCAACAGTCTAAGAAATCCAGCGAAAGACCTAGTTCTAGTCTCAATTAATTTTCTTGACCATATTAATTGAATTGTTTTAAACTACTGCATGGATTATATTAACAGAAAATTGAATATTCAACATTTATCAAAGAGACATCGAAATTAGTTGAGAAATCTGCAAAAAAAAGAAAACTGAGTTTCGATATTCCCTCACAAAAGTGTTGGAATAGTGTCATCTAATAAATCGGATTACATAAATAAACTTTTACTCATTTTATCGAATACAGTAAAGTTTTCAAAATGGATAATTTAGAAAGATGCAATCAAATGAAAAGAAACTTCAGTTGTCTGAAAAACTGAAGGAAGTGAGAATTAAAGCTTCCACCAGAAGTGAACTCTATGAATAACTTCATTCTCCAGGTTCTTTGATCCTACAAATTGTATGACCAACTCAATGTGCATAAAGAAAGTGATCTGTTCTATTCAATGTCAGATATGAATAGTTCTCTCTATCATTTAGTCGCAGGATAGCTCATCAAGATACTTGAACCAGTGAAGAAGTTTTTGAAGCACCATCTGTGCCACTTATTTCGCGTTGTTAGTTTAGTCAAGGATGCTAGTCATTCAGTGAAGAAGATTGTCTTTTGATATCATCTATCGATTAGCAAATGTTCCAATAACACCGATATTCATACTCCCAATGATTACTTAAAAGAGTTCCTTCCTAGGTGCACCACCGATGAAATTCTGATTTAACAACGTAATCTGAAAGGAAATAAACAGTAGGACGACAGGGTCCCATTTGAGTCTCCTCTTACCCAACTACTTCATGAAAACCTAAAAAATATTACCTTACCGCTAACAATTGATGAGTTTATACCTAAAAAAAGACAAATAGGTGATACATTTTTTATTTTTTGATGAGAATAGTAACCTTAGAAAGCTGCTTCAAATATTCACTTATCTTCATCCCTGTATCAACTTTACTCTAGAAACAGATTTAGGCTCGTAATTCTACATCTTTGACGTCCAACTTCAGAGAGTAAATAACAGTTCGGTTCAGAGACGTATTGGGGTGAATATTTAATTGATTTTTAAAGTCATATCCTTTTTAACAGAAAGAGGAATCTTATCAACCGACTCTCCTTGGGTATACAAAAAATACACTAAGTTGATACCATCGACGGTGAACTACGGAACATGTGATAAATCATGATTGAAAATAGGTACCCACTAAAATTTACAGAATTTCAAACCGAAAAGCATCATGGAACGTTTGTATATTGCTCCGAAAAAAGATTTTACTTTCGAACCTCGAATTCAAGCATGATAACGCGGTAGATATCCTTAAGAAGCGATTATCAAGGTCTATTTAGAGTAAAACATTTTACCGCCAATCTCTGAACTACCGTAAGGAACTTATTCGTCCGTACGCAAACGATCAGCTGGAGAATTGGATCACATCAGTGTGTGTATATCACTTTCCTTGTTCCTGTGGAGCCGAGTAAATCAGCCTTACTGTGCACTAGCTGGTGAGATGCACACCCAAACACTATTCAAACTGGTCGACAAGGGGAGAACACAAACACAACTTCAGCGCTATAACAGAATACCTAGTAAACTCAGGACACTTGCTTCCTTTGGATGAGTGCGGCACAACTTTGTACACAGTGCGGCCAAGCCAATTGAAAGGAGCACGGTTAAAACATCTAGGCACAGATGAATTCACATTTCAAAAGTTCAAGCGATCAGTATGCGTTTAAAAGAAGGATGTACAACCTATTTCCTTTTCACTGTCAGCGTAAAGTATCGACGAATCTAGATAATTCCCTTGAGATGTCACTTCATTTCATTTTGGGATGTTTTTATTATTATTATTATTTGTCCCTTGCATTCCTAGTGGAACATAGGACTTCAGCAGCCCATCACCATTTCACTCTCTTCTCTACAGTCAATTTAACCTGGCTCTCCGACTGCCCATATCCTTCCATTCCTTCCTCACACCATCTCCTCCATATCACCCTCAACTCGGATGCTCAACTCTCCATTTCCCATTCGGGTTCCACTTGACGACCTGGTCTGGTCTGACCTGACCTGCCTGGCCTAGCCTGGCCTGACGCGTGATGTCCACAAACCGTCTTATCAATCTAGGTCTAATCCAATACAATACAATCTAATTCAAACCAAACCAAACCATATCCACTTCCTTCCTCCACATATTTGTTAGGCCATAGGTTCTTGGTCGGTTGGTTCGTTGTCAGGTCACAGTGAGTTCCTTGTTGCTCATTCTTCTCATTATATTCTCACCATCCATCTGATCGATATTCAGTATGTAGTGAGTGTATGTGGTAGTTGTTCATGTGATGTATGTGAGCAGTTTGTTGGATATGCTTTTGGTGACGCTCCGCCATGTCTGTCAACCATCACACAACTATCACGCATTGACTTACTTGACTTGACTGAATTGGTATTGAAAATATAGATGTTGTTCACGTTTTATGCTGAGTGTAGTGTAGTGCAGTGCAGTGTAGTGTAGTGGAGTGGAGTGGAGTGTGGTAGATTTCCACACTGATTATTTCGGATGAGTGCAGGAAGATGTGTCTTGCTGTGTTTTTGATAGTGGGTATTAGTTGTTACCATTCATACATATACTTGTAATTCTCTGCTGTTTTACTGGATTCGTCTTCTATAAATATCCAAATAAATTACAGTTATTAACATTGAGACAATATCGAGGAATACGCGTAAAAGACCATATACAAACAGAGGCCGAACAGCTCCATTCACTAAAAAAAGAGAATAAGAAGCATATCAGCAAACGGTCATTAGAGATTCCCGTTGTACAAAAAGTAGCTATCGTGCATCCGTCTTTGAGTTACAATACATTCGTCATTCGTACGATGCATATTGCGTTTCAGTCTCAGTAGAAAAAACATCACTCACTGGGACGCAAGTAATTCCACAAGTGGAGAATAATTCTCCAGGATATTCCATGCATGAATCATTTCAGTTAGTCAAACATCATTACTTCTGCATGCTAGCCTCCAGCAAGTCTTATATTAAGGCAGTGCTCGGCACTAACTATACTGCACAAGACATGACTCTCATACCTTCGCGGTTCAGTGCATAACGCCTTCGGCATTCGTAACGATGCATATTGCGTTTCAGTCTCAGTAGAAAAAACATCACTCACTGAGATGCAAGTAATTCCACTCGACTAGTCAGTTCGAGATGGGAAGAAACATGCATCCTAGATTACACTACTAGTCACCAATATGAATATAGATACACCTTCAAATATTACACTTCAAGTAATCTACAGTCAGCTGATACATTTCAATATCTCTATTGTACTTCAAAATCTCATAATCAATTCATATTCATCATCATACAGTAATGAATGATCACAAGGTTAGTCATTGAAATATGCTCATTTACTCTCTAGACGTATCATTCAGTATTTCTAAAAGTTAGAAACAATTGTACTGTTTTCTTGAATTACTTGAATTAAAATGACCAGGTCATACATTCAAGTGGAGACCTATCTTCAGTTATTCTTCTCACATAAGTTCGATTCTCTTTACATCTTTCTGATTTAACAAAGCTAGAACAGAATATGATGAATTCACTGTATTTCATCGCCTTCTCTTCAACTCCATACACCCTACAAATTATAATAACACAGAAGAGAAATAAAATCCACATATAATTAATTCACTTAGCAAGACGATGACAGTACATTGATGACATAACGAAACAATTGATACACATTAAGGAAGTTTAAATGAAACAGAATTGCATCGAACAAGAAAGGTAGTTGTTAGCCTCCAATTCCCATGGTAGCCAATAATTTCTTTTGTCATCCCCTTCCAAATTTCTTTATGTTCATCCCCTTTTATAACGAAATTCATATCATCGTTTCCATCCTCATTGCCACCAGTTTACTACTTGACTCTGACTGACTTGTCTTTTAACCAGACAAAATATTTTTAACTCCATATTCACAGTACTACCTCATCACTCCCACTTACGTAATACTTTCTATTCCATTTCTCTATTGGTCACATGTAGGAGGATGACAATTTGACTAAATAAACACAACATAACTTCAATTTTAATCATCATAAAATTCTTTCATTTCATTCATTTTGGAAGTTTGTGGGGATTTTATTGATTTCACATTGGTATATTTATTCATTAAAACTTCCCTCAATCTAGATCAATTTTTTACTATCTCATCAATCGACTATCATCTTCCATTTTAGTCTGTTCATTAGAAATGTTACACAGTGAAGGAACAGTATCATTTACTGGATAGAGACGTTTCGGACACAACTGATTGTCCACATTCATATCAGGTAGGTAACTTCACAACTCTGAGACATGATTTATATGATTCTAAGCCTCTCTCCTTCTTAGTGATGAACAGGGTAGTAGATTTTCCATAAATCTGGAACAGGTACAGAATCATTTCTATTACTGAATGTATTTGGTGTTGATTCAATAAACAAAGATTTGCTTATCAATCTCTCCCCCCCTTCACCCAACTAACTTAGTTTTCAATACTGTCGCTGTATCCTACCGTACTGTGTGATTGTGTGTAATTGCGTGTTGAGCTTTCGCCTAGCTTTTCTCTAAATTTTTTTCCCTTATTCTAATCAATCCTGGTCGACTACTTTGATCTATGTATTTGACGTTGCAGTTATTGCAAGTGAGTTGGTAAACCAAATTACATCACTTAACTGAATCAGTACGATCTTTTTATCTATAAAAGTTTTTTCTAAGCTAGTTTGTTGGTTTGAACCCCACTTTAAAACTAAGTTAGTTGGGTGAAGGGGGGGAGAGATTGATAAGCAAATCTTTGTTTATTGAATCAACACCAAATACATTCAGTAATAGAAATGATTCTGTACCTGTTCCAGATTTATGGAAAATCCTACTACCCTTGTCATCACTAAGAAGGAGAGAGGCTTAGAATCATATAAATCATGTCTCAGAGTTGTGAAGTTACCTACCTGATATGAATGTGGACAATCAGTTGTGTCCGAAACGTCTCTATCCAGTAAATGATACTGTTCCTTCACTGTGTAACATTTCTAATGAACAGACTAAAATGGAAGATGATAGTCGATTGATGAGATAGTAAAAAATTGATCTAGATTGAGGGAAGTTTTAATGAATAAATATACCAATGTGAAATCAATAAAATCCCCACAAACTTCCAAAATGAATGAAATGAAAGAATTTTATGATGATTAAAATTGAAGTTATGTTGTGTTTATTTAGTCAAATTGTCATCCTCCTACATGTGACCAATGGAGAAATGGAATAGAAAGTATTACGTAAGTGGGAGTGATGAGGTAGTACTGTGAATATGGAGTTAAAAATATTTTGTCTGGTTAAAAGACAAGTCAGTCAGAGTCAAGTAGTAAACTGGTGGCAATGAGGATGGAAACGATGATATGAATTTCGTTATAAAAGGGGATGAACATAAAGAAATTTGGAAGGGGATGACAAAAGAAATTATTGGCTACCATGGGAATTGGAGGCTAACAACTACCTTTCTTGTTCGATGCAATTCTGTTTCATTTAAACTTCCTTAATGTGTATCAATTGTTTCGTTGTGTCATCAATGTACTGTCATCGTCTTGCTAAGTGAATTAATTATATGTGGATTTTATTTCTCTTCTGTGTTATTATAATTTGTAGGGTGTATGGAGTTGAAGAGAAGGTGATGAAATACAGTGAATTCATCATATTCTGTTCTAGCTTTGTTAAATCAGAAAGATGTAAAGAGAATCGAACTTATGTGAGAAGAATAACTGAAGATAGGTCTCCACTTGAATGTATGACCTGGTCATTTTAATTCAAGTAATTCAAGAAAACAGTACAATTGTTTCTAACTTTTAGAAATACTGAATGATACGTCTAGAGAGTAAATGAGCATATTTCAATGACTAACCTTGTGATCATTCATTACTGTATGATGATGAATATGAATTGATTATGAGATTTTGAAGTACAATAGAGATGTTGAAATGTATCAGCTGACTGTAGATTACTTGAAGTGTAATATTTGAAGGTGTATCTATACTCATATTGGTGACTGGTAGTGTAATCTAGAATGCATGTTTCTTCCCATCTCGAACTGACTAGTCGAGTGGAATTACTTGCATCTCAGTGAGTGATGTTTTTTCTACTGAGACTGAAACGCAATATGCATCGTTACGAATGCCGAAGGCGTTATGCACTGTACCACTAAGGTATGAGAGTCATGTCTTGTGCAGTATAATTAGTGCCGAGCACTGCCTTAATATAAGACTTGCTGGAGGCTAGCATGCAGAAGTAATGATGTTTGACTAACTGAAATGATTCATGCATTGAATATCCTGGAGAATTATTCTCCACTTGTCTTAGTATATTGTTACGAATTTCTTATTCATCTTGGTATTTGGCTGTGGCTCATTGGTTAATGGAGAAAACTTTCAACCAATTGGTTGCACGTTAAAACCCCACTCCACTCACCGAGATGGTTTGGGTAACCAGGTAGTATCACTAGCCCTCGTGCAATAAGGTTGACTTATTGCCTACTCCATGAACGTGCACAATGTTGATGTGTCAATTTCATTCGTTTCATTCATCTTGGTCAACTGAATGAAATCACTGAAGAGAATTAATGTATAGGTGTTCACTTTTGTTTATCTCCCGAGTATCGAAAGTATTTCAGTTTCATATCAAACGGTTTCAATAACGTGGCAACACTAACAAGAAGGAAATAGTTGGTAAGTGCTTAAAAGTGATTTACGATTTGAGAAAGGGTGTAATTTCTATTCGTCATACTCTTTGATCTCATACTGTAACGTTTAGATTGTGTTAGAAATGGTTCAGATAGAGTAGTAATATTTGGAGAGGAGATATGTTGAATATTTTGGATGAAATGTGCCGTGTATACTGGAGGCAACTGATCAGTATCAGTCGCTAATTATTCTGAATGGTTTCGAGATCTGGATATCGTGTCCTGTATCAGTCATATATTTAGTAGTGGAACATTTAAGACACTTTGGCTTGTTCAAACTTATTTGGAATATGTTCACAAGATCTAGTCTCAACCTTTTTCTCTATGCTTTCAATGTTCGTGCTCTGACATGTATATGTGAATTGGTATTTATGAATTGTGGTGACATGAGTAGGAAACCGGTTGACTTTCGATTGTCATAGTGAAAACTAATTTAGCTGCTTGGAAATTGATTTTTAGTACAGTTCTTATTCTTCTATTAAGTCGATTCATCAGTTCATCCCCTTTGAAGATTGGCTGAAGGAAGATAGGTTTCTTCTTGGGATTACCAATTACACTTGTTTCCGCTGTTATCATTTTGACTTTGTCTATAAATCTCTTAGGGTAACCGTTTTCTTTCAGGTATATCTCAATGAACTGAACTCGTCTATTCAGTTTGTCTGATGAATAAAGTTTCTTAAGCTTTCGAAAAAGGCTTTTTTAACTAGTCCTTGGTTATAATTTATGGGACAGAAACTGTTTTAATGAAGATACTCTCTACGCTATGTTTCTTTTCTGAAGACAGATCTCTGACACTATCATCTGTCCTTTATCGAAGTCTCAAGTCCAAAAACTAAAATTCACTATTTATTTTACGTTGTATGGTAAATTTAATATTTGCATATACCTTATAGAATATTTCCAGAAATATTACAGCATTGCACAAAACAAACGTGTCGTCAACCTACCTGCTATACGTTGTACTTTGACTGATAGACGTAGCTAATATGGTTCATTCCAAATTGTCTATAAATATATCCACAATGATAGATCCCAAAGGACTTCCTATTTTCACTCCATCTGTTTGGTGGTATAATTTGTTGTTCAATTGAAACTGAACATTCTTAGTGTAGAAGAAAAGTAACTTCTAAAGTTCCTTTTTCAGCATACTTATTTCATCTGAGTATTAACAGACAATATCCACTGTTTCTTCCAGCAGTGTGTTAGTAAACGATGCTGATATATCATAAGATATTATTACTTAATCTTTGGTTCTGGTTTCGTCTATCTTTATACGGAGATCCAAATGGATCTTTCGGACTATAGATTACCAGCTTCTTTCGAATTGGATTTAATCGATTTGCCTGCCAACCATCGTGCAAAGAGAGTTGGTCATAAACAAAATGGGTTTGAGTGATATATTTGGTTTATGCAGCTTCACTTGTCCACAATTAAGTAGTAAGCGTAATTCTGTAGGTTTTGGTTCCTTTTATATCTAACCATCAGTTAGTTTCTTCTTTAATAATTCCTTTAGTTATTTGGTCACTTTATTCTCCATCAGATAGGCCTTATCTCTGGTTGCATTTTCAAAAATAAATCAAAATTTGTCCTTCAGGATGAACTGCATCTTTTGAACACAGTCAGATTTGTTGATCAACACTACACCATTGTCTTCATCTAGTTCGATCATCATCCTTTGATCAAAAAAATAAAGGAACGAAATATGGCAGTTATGCTTAATATTCGCGCCTCAGTGGCCTAGCTGGTAACGTTTTGGCATTTGAAGTGACGGTCATTAAATTCGCGTTCTGGCGAGAATAACGTCACTTAATGGGGTAAGGATACGTCTAACTGACGAGCCCTAAATGAGACGAGATGCATGTCCTGGACTACAACATAACGAATAGTCAGACAATCAGGAGGTATACACATAGAAGCCTATATGTTAACAGAGGTCGATCAATTCGATCCAGGATAACAACGGGAAATTAAAGTTATCAATAAATAAGAAGTGGTAACTATTCGTTGTTCTTAATTGTTGTATGAATAGCGGTTAAAAATTCACTAAATCTTAGTTTTATCAGTCAAAAAGGCTCATTTTAATTACAACCAGAGTTTGTAAAGGAGACTAGCATCCTAGTAATAGTTGGTTTGGTGATTTATACTCTTGGTTATGTTTCAGTCTCTTACCTAGATGGTTTAATCATGAAGCTTTTATTTCCTTTCTTAACAACATCATCAGCACTAACTTCATTATTAAGTAAGATATCAGAATGTATCCCTTATTGCTTCAGTAGACCACACTAACGGAGTGATTTCTGATTGGCAGTTTCTTTAATTGTTGTTTCACTGACAGCACATATTTTTCTATCTACCATTTTTCTGCCTGACCTCTGAACCTGTGGTTGTTTACCAGTTTCTGATTTGTTGACAGACTGGGTCGATTTGGAAGCTTGTGGTGATTTTATTGATTTCAGGTTGGCATTCTTCATGAACTGACATGAGTTGTGGAACTATTGGAAACCTGGGAGCACTAGAAACCTGTTTCGTCCTAGTATGGAACTGGTCACCACTGTACACCTATGACCCTACCTGCCAGGGACCAAACCCAGGACCTTCAGATTCCGTGACCAGCACGCAACCATTGATCCACTGGCTAGGAATCCAATGATCCATATTTCCAACTTCTGTCAGTTTACCATATAGCGCGATGTACCCATCCATACATCTATAGGTTACTGATTGAACTGTTTCCTCCTAGTATGGGATCCCTCAACGGTACACGTCCATGACCCAGCTTGGGATCGAACTCAGGACTTTCAGGTTTTCAGTAGTTCTATCTTAAGTATATATATATATATATATATATATGCGGTTAACCAGAACAGCATTGTAAGACGGTTGTGTAAATATTCATGAATAATCTAAAGCAAGTCTATTACAAACGCTCAGTTACAGTACAAACGAAATATTTTAACAGCTTTACAGTCAGTCAGATGTAGATTAAGTAGTGTCGGTAGTGTGACTGAAAGATGGAAACGATTCTGTAAAACCAAGTATAAACTTTAGTATTATACTGATCTTGGTGACTAGCAGAGGAATCCAGGAAGCACGTTTCGTCCTATTTCGGACTCACTAGTAAGTTAGGTGTACCTGCACCCCAGTGAGTGATGTTGTTCCCACTGAGACTCCAGCCTAGTGTGCATCACTTCAACTGCCACACCGTTATCCACTAAGCCACTGGGCACGATAGCCACACCTTGTGCAACGGATATCAGCTGTTGTAACAGAGGTTGTTACCAACAGAGGTCGAACAATTCGATCCTGTTTAGCAACAGGAAATTACAATTATCATTACAATAGGCTTTAATACTTCGACCGTATTCAGAATAACTGGTAATGACATCGATTCAGTAGAATTGTTGAACATCGCGTATGCTAAATTCTGCAACTGAGAAATGCTTATTCTTATCATTGCTGTTTTGAGTTCATACAGTATGCCGGAATACATAATACAAAGAGGAACAACAAGTGGGGACTGAACAGACTGTGATCTTCCTTAGCAAAGACGATCAATTTTAGAATATTTATGTTATGAATAAATCAAGTGGTTACCTGGTCAGTTGGTTACTGTAGAAATTCAAGGCAACTAAAGTTGAAACCATCCAATATTCTCATTATGAATAATGCCCTTATGCGTTTTGTTACCCTCAAATGGTGGAAATATTCTCCAGAAAGGTTCAGCTATTCTTTTAGGAGACCAATATTTCCCAATCGTTTGTTTTGATGTAACGAAATAAACATAACATTGTGTATTGAGGTGATAGGACCAGTTACGTAATATAAGGAAGTGTTATATATAACAAAAGGTTGTTAAAGTAGCAGATTACACATAAGTGTAGATAATATGTTGACATGATAGAAAAGAAGCAGAAGAGTGAATGTTACTCAAACTGGAATTACTGGAAGTATCGAAGGATCTGGTCAGGAGTTCATACTCCAGTGGCGGCTGGTCAACTCAGTCAAATCAACGACGTGGAATTATAAGTTGTGATATCAAAAGGGTACCCATCACACAAGAAGTGACTATCGTAACTCATTGGCTTAGTGGATAACGCCCTAATGTTTGAAGCAATCAGTCCTGGGTTCAAATCTAAGTGGGGACAGCAATACTCACTGGGAGGTGGTACATCCAGTTGGCTAATGAGTTCCAAACAGGACGAAACGTATGTTTTAGATTTAACTGTCAGTTACAATCCATCACAACTAACCTTGCAAATATTGCTGGTTGAGTCACAGGGGTCTGAGATTAAAAACACTTTGTTGTATACAGAGGGAAGATGTGTATTTTCTTCTCAATCATATCAATGTTCTGGGATTTGAATTGGAACGAGGTTCAAACCTAACTCACAAATACGGGGTGTAGATAAAATTCATTTCGGGACATTTTTATTCACTTTTGTCAGTCACCCCACTAAAAGTCTGTAATAAAACTTTTGTGAGCTTCTCTACAATAATCGTAACATACGATGTTTGTATTAACCTGTCGTTGACTGGATGCAATAGTTCGGTCTCCACTGAGATATGGGCTCCTGCGTGGATGCCTCAATATTGCCTGTGTTTCAGTTTTAATATTAATGATAGATAATGGCTAGTAGTAAAGTCCAGGAAGCACATTTCGTCCTATTTAGGACTCCTCAGTTGGATGTAACAGGCTCTCACTAAGTGATGTTGTTCCCACTAACACTCAAACTGGGGACCAGTCTCCACTCAATCACGATAGCTTATCTGGTGCAACGGGTATAATTTTTATGCTGCTGCTTGTTGGAGTCTTAGTAGGGACGACATTACTTATTGGTAGGCAGGCACATCCAGCTGACAAGCGATTCCTTAGTAAGGTGAAAGGCGTGTCCTGAATTCCACTGGTGGCCATAGTCCATCAATAATATCAATCATTGTAACAATCCAATAGTTAATCCCTATAAGGAGGGACACAACTCATTTTGTAGTAACTCGAAGTTAGAACCTTATGGATGACATCTGAAGATGGACTCAGTGATAGTCAGCACTAAACTCTTGTTTGTTAAAGCCTCTTATCAAAAGATCTGTACTCATTTTCTATATGAATCTAACAACCGACTCCAAAACTGTCACTTATCTGATATTTTTCATCTCTATTGATGTTAGATTGCTAAAAATTTTTTAATATGTTAGACAGTGTGGAAAATTTGGTGGTGAACAACGTTTGAACAATGCTTTGGTTACTAATCATAAAAATGACTTTAAAATCAAAAAATGTGGTATACGCTTATAGTACTACTACTACTCACACTACTACTGAATAACTTCTGTAGTCGGAAACTACTGTTGTTTATCTGTGTTGCAGATCACACCTTGTGATCTCAGCTAAATGGTTTCCATCAGAAACCTTATTGACACTACAATTGAGCAGTTGAAAAAAGACTATTCAACTATGAAAAATGTCAAGGTGGAGCATGCAGTTTGTAAATCATTTGCATATATTCATATCTGAGGAATTTAATTCCACTTAGGCATAATCCAGTCCATATAATGTAAATGAAATATTAAATTAGCCGTTATATCAAACAGAACTTTGAATCTTTTAAACTGAAAACACTATAAGAAGTTTCATTGAATTCAGTTATTTTAAGATACTTCAAGTTGTTATTCGTCTTAGACTGACATCAGTTGGGGAACCATTGGAAATCTGGGAGCACTGGACAGCTGTTTCGTCCGACTAGTATAGGGCTCCTCAGCAGTGTACACCCACTACCCCGCCAGGGATCGAACCCGCAACCTTCAGGTTCCGTGGCCAGCAGGTTACCATTGAGCTAGCCACTGGGTTAGAATCCAGTCCTCCATATTTCCAACTTCTGTTAGCTCAAGATAGTTATACTTGTTGGCCTATGATTTGATGTCTAGACTAAATTGTTTCGTCTTTCCCATGAGTTTTCAGGATGATCGAACTGCTATTTGAAGTAACGGAGGTCATGTCTTGAGATATTCGGTGTCAAAAGTCAAAGAATCTTGGCAATACAAACTTAAGTTTATTCTATTTTTTATTATCCTTTCTGATGTTTCACCTGCCTTGTTTGTTCATAATCTTTCAACATTTAAAAAAATGTCCTTCCCTGTTCCCTTGCTTATTGTCCTAGTTTGAATTGTTACATTTTATTGTAATGTTCCAGTTGATTCACTTTCTTTTTTTATCGCTCTATTCACTAGTCTTTCTTAAATCTTATGAACTGGGGAGTAGTTAGGTTTTAAATAAAAACTTTCTGCACGCCTAAAACACTAAAGTCAACTTTTGAGATGAATAGGTTTTATAATGTGGGCTAAATCTGGGAGCACTGGACAGCTGTTTCGTCCTAGTATGGGGCTCCTCAACAGTACGCATCAGCTGATGTCAGTTCATGATGAATACTACTTCTAAATTAAAAATCTCCATTCATCTCAAAAATACATTACTGTATAGTGCTCATTAGTGACTTGCTTCCTGATGAGAAGCCGTGACGTGTGGAGTCAACCAGTCGGAAGTGAAGTGGATGCTAATTGAAGACCTTGGGTGACAGTCACGCTATGTCGTGAATTGGCAGCAGTTGGAAATTGTGAACCACTGAGATCCGACTCAGTGACTGAATGGTTCACGCGTTCGCCGTGAAACCTGAAGGTACTGAGTTCGACCCCTAGCCGGGTCGTGGGTGCGTAGTGCTGAGGAGTCCCATACTAGAACGAAACAGGTGTCCAGTGCTCTCAGATTTTCAATGGTTCCCCAATTGATGTCAGTCCATGATGAATACTACTTCTAAACTAAAGTCAACTGTTGAAATTCAATGTTTTACTGTTATTAACTAAGAGATAACCATTGTAGTTAATTAGCTGTTCCTGATACAGCATATGAAGATACCGCATATGCGATATAGTTTGTTTTAATATCAGTTTATAATTATCTTACAACATTTTAGTGTTGTTTTAATCAAATTTGTTTTGATAAAAGAATTTGTTCAAACGTTAGTATTCAATACATCTTTTTTAAGAAGTATTTGTCTGGATTTGATAGTCCATTAACCGGTTTATGGTAGGTTTTGTCATTATTAAGTCAAGTTGATCTTATAATCATAAAGGTTTTAAAGTTATTAATTGATCGTTTTAAGAAGCGATGTCGACTATCTTATGGAATGGAAAAACTGGTTATGAATTGCAAGGCATAGTTAGTGTATTTTCTTAATTGTTTACCATTCTTTCAAGCTGTAAATGGTGCTACAACCAAAATGCATGACAAATGTATGTGGTGTATAGATTCGAAAGTATATGACCCGTGGATACTATGTTTTTTGTATAGTAGGACTGTGTGCATCATTTGAACTCTTTAGGGAGTGAAAACCGACGCACATCAATTGTGTAACCAATTAGTGGGTTATATTTCAGAGTTGTGATATGATTTCAGTCATATCTTGTCAGCTGAGTAGGTAATTATAGAATTGACCTAACATCTTAGATTCCACGGTGTATTGGATTTCATGTGATAACGTTAAAGAAACATCAATAGATTTTGAAATCCCCTTGAATAGCCGCATGTTTATATAAACCAATAGAGATAGATTGTCTGCCAAAACTAAGATACATTTCTCTAAACAGTGTACTCTTAGAAGTTACTTACAAAATATTTTAACATAGATGAGATTACAGTCTTCAAGTTATAACTGAACAACACCCAAGGTCAATTAATCAGTCTCCACATTAGTGACTAATTTTGAGAGGTGATTCCTGAAGTTTCAATGAAAAGTCATAACCAGTGAAGTCAACCAGGTCGAACATGAGGACAGTTACTCAACGAGGTCATGCTATATCGTGTGCTGACTGAAGTGGAAAATATGGACCACTGGATTCCAACCTAGTGATGCAATAGTAACATGCTGGCAACGGAACCTGCAGGTCGTGTGGGGCACATTGGTGAGGAGTCCCACACTAGGAAGAAACAACTGTCCAGTTCTCCCAGGTTTTCAATGTTCCTCTAATTGATGTCAGTCCATGATGAGTACCAACCTGAAATCAATTAATAAATATCCACAAACCTCTAAATTGAATAAAAACACTATGTAGATATTTGTTTAACATTCGAATATGCTTCACTTCTTTATAAAGTCACAACGGTAGAAACCTAAAGGAAGTATTCTCTTTCACTTACCTAGGCAAGGCAGCATCGTTTCAACTACAGGTGGCACAGACGAGGATGTCAAAGTAGCCAGGATCGGAAAAGCAAGACATGTCTTCATCAGTCTGAAATCAGTGTGGAGATCATCTGCACTCAGCATAAACAGTGAACAAGATCCGTATTTTCAACACTAATGTAAGTCAAAGTCAATGCTTCCATGTGATGGTTAAGAGAATTGACACGCTACGAAAAGCATTTCCAACAAACTACAGAGATTAGTCAACAGCTGCCCAGGCTGGCTCGATACGGAAGATCGGATAGATGGCCAGAATATAATAACAATAAGCAACAAGGAACTCTGGTCTGGCAACGAACCAACCAAGAACCTATCGCCCATCATATATGCGGAAGAAAGTGGAGATGGATTGGATTCAGCATAGACAGAGAAGACCATTCGGGGACATCATGCCCCAGGCCAGGTTACGTCAGGCTGTCGAGCGGAATCCAAAGGGGAAACGACGAGTTGGGCGTCGGAGGGTGACGTAGAGGAGATCGTGTGAGGAGGAAATGAGAGGTTATGGACAGTCATGGAGGCAGGTTGAGAAGACTTTAGAGAAGCGAGTGAAATGGCGACGTGCTACTGAAGCCCTTTGTTCCACTAGGAACCCAAATGACAAATAATAATAATGTCACTAAGTTGTTATTGTTTATTATCTTGGAAAACGTCTATGCAAAGAACAACCTGAACTATCCAATATCTACAGTCCCATTTCCATAGGGTAATCAGTCATCTTCGAAAAGTGTTTCAATTACTAATTAACTAGCAGCAAATAAGTAGCTTTTAATGTATATAATAATAACAAGTTAACATGAAGACGTAATTTGTCTGGATCGTACAATATATTCGCGCAAACACTTCGAACAATCTCATCCCAAACACATACTTATCATTTATATGAAAAATTATGGACTGACGCGTGGGAAAATAAGGAATGACTTGAAAGGCCAATCTAATAACAACTGAAATAACCAATTCGACTTCTTCATTTCATGAAGACCTACTTTTCCAGCCGAGTTGTTAAAAGAGCCTAATTGGACATTTCGATTACTGGTAAGGTGTACCATAT
The DNA here is from genome assembly GCA_944470555.2 of Heterobilharzia americana. NCBI lineage: Eukaryota > Metazoa > Platyhelminthes > Trematoda > Strigeidida > Schistosomatidae > Heterobilharzia > Heterobilharzia americana. The sequence goes on along the minus strand of OX104127.1, from coordinate 143,045,631 downwards.
TTAACGACTATTCTCCCACTTGTTGACAATAAACATTCTTTCCTTCATACCTGTATTCTTGTTTCTTTCAATAAAAGTGAAATCCATGACGCACGTTTCGTCTAATTTAAGACTCGTCAGCTGGGTTCACTTCCACTCCAATAAGTGATGCTGGCCTCGATAAAACTCTTACCCTGTACCCATCATTTTAAACGCCAGAGCGTTATCCACCAGGTTAATGAGTCACGATATCCACTCCCTGTACGATGAGTATAGCATAGTTTCTGAAGTTACAGCTTGTGAATCTTCGTCGCTGAACCGGTAAATAGTTGAGTTGCTAAGTTTCATCATTTACACATATGGTAGTCCATATAATAGTTATCATAAACACTAGCGTTCACTTCTTTATCGACTTGATGAATGTATTCATCTGTCTATTTAATATCAATCCAAAGTAAATTTACAGGAATTCTTTTCGAAAATAGCAATTAACGAAATACTCTCATTTGAATGTAAGTGTTCTTCATGAACACATCTTGAACAGTGTTTACAAATGACGTTTTAATGGACTGTATACTTACACTTGAATATTCTATTGAGTTAAACGTGTCATAGTTACAGTACTAAACTGTATCACAGTGAACAATTATTTGGTAGCATTTGCACGGAAATTTAATACAAACAGATCTGTGTTTGTTAGCTGGGTGGGGATAATGCGCAAGAAGGCCAGCTCACCCCAGGTTTCGTACTATTTGGGCCCTCGATGGAACTGATGTCTCACATGGGATTCGAAGTCACATCAACCAGTGTTACAGTCAGAGACCTTACTACTGAAGTATTTGGGTTGCAGCTGACCTACTGTAGGACTCAATGATGTGCAGTCAAGTTTACTTTCTGCAAAGAACGTTTCAGAGATTCTTCGAATACTTGATTTTTTCAGAGTTGATATCAGATTTTATAGATGATTTCAATGACAATATATAGCATTAATTGAATCCCCACTTACTTATCCTGAAAAAGTACTCTAAAGTGTGAAGGTCTCTCAAACGTCTCATGTTATGTATGTTTGTGGTCTAGTAAGTAACTCGAACTTATTAATGTACATTTAAGTGCCTTGTATGAAGATGATTCGGTTTTCTTAATATAATAACATCTTCTGGAGAACCACCAGAAACAAAGGGACACTAAGTGGTTATTTCTTTCCAACTTGTAATTCCCTAAGTATAATCCTTAATGAGAGGAAAGCAATTCAGTGACTAAACTATCATTTATCTGTTTGTTTTAAGTCAAGTACTCTAAATGGTTCTAAATATATGTACCATCGAATACGTAACTACATTTTACGGAAGTTACAGAAGTATTGATAAAAATGTATTTAAACAGTTAAGAATTTAACCATGTTATAATGGATATAATTTTAAGTCGAAGGAATACAAAGACATAAACCTCAAGAAGACTGGACAAAAAATGCCTTCAAACTACATGGATTATTAAATTATGGATTCCGTAGCCTGAAGAATCTCACTAGACTAATTTTGGTTCTACTAATCACTTCAAAGAATTCCTCTTGATAAAAGTAAACTGTTTAATTTGATTCTAAGGTGCTGATCATACCTCACTGTTCACGACTTAATCATGTTCTCTAGACTCATTCACATCTATTTAGATTTACTGACAGATGATATTCAAAAAAGTGGATGAAGGCAGTTATGAAACAGGTGTTCAAATCCCCGAAATCATTTAAACCTTTGCAATGCTCCAGACCAGAAGGCATATCAGGTATTCTTTCCCCGAAATGTTCTGATATTCTATTCCATCCACTCACAAACATTTTTAATGAGTCTTTTGCTAGAATCAACATACCGACCGACTGGAAAGAAATTAGAATAGTTCCGGTACCTAAGTCGACATCCGCTGGAGCTAAAGTGGAATTCCTATCGATCGTAATTACCTCATCATTCCTAAAAATAATGAAAAAACTGTTGCTTCGTACGCTTGAACCTCTTTTTGCAGGCTTTCAGAGATCCGAATTAGTTTGCTTACAAACTCAGTAGGAGTACCTTAGATGGTGCAGTTGTTTTACATTATAATATTATTGCCAGTCTGGACAAACGTGCTAAGTATTTTAGATCAACCTTCTCAGATTAGATTTTCGCCTTTGACTCTGGCCGTTTTTATTAAACAAGGTTGCCAGAACTTACGTTGAGTCCTGGATTGTAAACTGGCTTGATTCTTATTCTTATGAAAGATAGTACACTCTATACAGAGAGAAACACTTCACTTCGCTGCCTAGTGAAGCTGGTGTGCCTCAAGGTGCTATTCTTTCTCCTTTCCTTTTCTCTTTCTTTTGCATGACTTACAACCCTCGACTACAGCTAACTTTGTCAGGTATGCTGATGACCTGACAGTATCCATGCCCGTCATCTCTTTCCGATTGTTCTCAGTTTAACAATTTCTTAAACGAAAATGGTTACTGGTCTTCTTTAAATGGCCTCATATTCAATTCCTGTACATGTCAGATGGTTAATTTTATCTTAAGACACGGAAAAAATCTTCTCGACGTTGCTTCAATCCCATGACTCTTATCTTATACATAGCTCTGTTGTAGAGAATGTAGCAAGCGTGGTCCATCTCGGCTTATGCTTTTCTTCTGATCTTTCTTAGTTCCTTAGTTCTAGGCAAATCCTTCGCTTGAATTTCTATATTAGGAAACTCAGACTGTCTGGTATAACTCAACCTCTACTCTTAAATTTCATTAATTCTTGTGTTTACCTATATTTACCTATTTTTCCCCCTTATTCTTTCCTGGACTCCGGAAAAAAATTTGTTGTATTGCGTAGGATTACTGTTAGTAGAGCAAGTAGCATACCCTTAACCGAGCTGATAAATGTAGTCGTGGATAGGCATATGAACCCTTGTAGACTACTGGCTAAAAATATATTATCTGATGACAAGCATCCTCTGTATACTCACATCTCTCCATGTCTGTTTTCTGGGAAGACAAGAAGTAAATATGTTAAACTCTATGCACTTACAGCCCCACAAAAAATTCAACCATACCTTATTAAGCTTGTGTATTGTGTGAAGAAAATCTTGTTAGACATAGTCTTACCAATCAAATGTGTAATAAGGAATAGTTATCATGTCCCTGAAGTCATTAAACATTCCATGAATCCCGTTATTCTTTATTATATATCGTCAAACAGAAGTATTGTTAGTGTTTTAAAAATATTGTACAATGGGTAAATTGATGTAATAACACAGGCTGAGAATTCTGTACTGTAAACATAACTATGGTGCGGAATAAAGAAAATGTGTTGTTATTATTATTAAGGCCGACTGGGGACATCATGTGTCAGGCCAGTTGCTCGAGTGGAACCCAGATGTGAAGCGACGAATTGGACGTCCGAGGGTGACATGGAGGAGATAGTGTGAGGAGGAAATGAGAGCTTATGGGCTGTCGTGGAGCCAGATTGAAAAGATTTCAGAGAACAGAGTGGAATGGAGACGTTCTACTGAAGGAGTATGTTCCATTAAGAACCCAAGGGACAAATAATAATAATCATAATGATAATAATAATAATTATTATTATTATTAGATTTCGTTTTCAGTGAAACCGCCTCAGTAATATGAACTCAGATTATAGGTAAACCTCAGTGATGATTATCTAAAGCATAGTAGCGGGATCAAAATTTCTTTATCATTTGTCTCTAAGGACCAAGCACCAAACATAACACATCATGATTTACGGTTACTGATATGCGTGTCGACACTGAACAACCGACTGAAGACTTTCAGTCACTATTGGCCGGTTATTAAGCCATTTTAATGTTGTATGATACTGACAGCTTATTGGATCAGCAGCGTAGTACACTTATAATGGTTATATATATATATATATATATATATATATATATATATATATTAGTCCCTTGGGTTCCTAGTGGAACATAGGGCTTCAGTAGCACGCCTCCAGTGACCTCTGTTCTCTGAGATCTTTTGAACCTGGTCCCACGACAGCCCACAACCTCTCATTTCCTCCTCGCATGACCTCCTCCATGTCACCCTCGGACGTCCAACTCGTCGCTTCCCATGTGGATTCCACTCGAGCAGGCCTGACGCGTGATGTCCTCAGTCGGCCTTCTCAGTGCATGGCCAATCCATCTCCACTTCTTCCTGCATATTTGTTGCGTGATAGGTTCTTGGTTGGTTCGTTCCCAGAGTTCCTTGTTGCTTATTCTTATTATTCTGGCCATCTGATCTTCAGTCTCGAGTCAGCATAAGCAGTTGTTGATGAATGTCTGTAGTTTATTGGAAATACCTTTCGTGACGCGCCAAGTCTCTCAACCATACAGGAGCACTGACTTGACGTTGGTGTTGAAAATCCGTATCTTGTTCCGCATGCTGAGTGCAGAAGATCTCCACACTGGTTTCAGGCTAATGAACGCCTGTCTTGCTTTTCCGATTCTCACTTTGACGTCCTCGTCCGTACCGCCTGTAGTTGAAACAGTGCTTCCTAGATAAGTGAAGGAGGTTACTTCCTTTAAGTTTCTCCCGTTGACGGTGATTGGAGTTTGTTGTTGTTGTTGATGGTGGTGGTGCGGTATCTTCATCACTTCTGTCTTCTCTATATTCACCTGAAGTCCCGTCTTAGCTGCCTCTTCTATCAACTTGTTAGTTTTTGCCTGCAGATCTTCAAGTTTATGTGACATTAGGCATAAGTCATCGGCGAAATCCAAGTCTTCTAGGTTCTTTTCCGTCGTCCAGTGTATCCCCCTCTTCTCGCTGCCTACTGTTTGCTGCATGATCCAGTCCACCACAATCAGGAATATCATGGGGGATAGTAGGCAACCTTGTTTCACTCCTGTCTTCACTTCAAAGGCATCACTGAGCTTCCCATTGTGGATTACTTGGCATGTAGCATCTTCATATAGTTGTTGAATGAGGCGGATACAGGTTTGCGGTACTCCGTAGTATTGAAGCAGTTTCCAAATTACTTGTCGGTCGACGCTGTCAAAGGCCTTCTCAAAGTCGATGAAGTTGAGGTATAGAGCTGATTGCCATTCTATACTCTGTTCTATGATGATACGAAGCGTTGCAATTTGGTCTGCACATGATTTGTACTTCCTGAAGCCTGCCTGTTCCGGTCGCAGTTTTGAATCCAGTGCGTCTTTAAGCCTCTCTAGGATGATGCGGCTTAATATTTTACTTGGGGTGGACAGGAGAGTGATTCCGCGCCAGTTCTTGCAAGCACTGAGGTCTTCCTTCTTCGGCAGTTTGACAAGGTAACCCTTCTTCCAATCGTCAGGTACCTTCTCTTCCTTCCACACCTTCTGCAATACTTATAATGGTTAAATAACTAAAATTAGTTATGGAGCATATCTGGTAATCTATGAACAATAGAACATGTGATGACAATCTATCACTTCACAACACGAAGTTATACAGTTGGTTGTTCATGATTTGAGGGACTCATGGTTAATGTCTACAAGTTTTTTAAATAGGCCTACATCTCTCACACAGTAACAAACTTCTCATTACTCAAAGTGATTTGATAAATTGTAAGCGGAATACTTAGCTTTCTTGTCTTGCATTTCCTATCCTTACAATCTCCATAAGTATTGACTTGCATCTAGGAAGTGAAAACTTTTCTTCTGTTTCCCTAGAATCAAATTTTTTTTCTTTCTGTCTACTTTCCAATCAAGTCTACTAGTGACACCCTACTAATGATATTTTCAACTGATACTCCATTATATACCGAAAATATACCTACCGTACAAAATATGTTAGAGTACAAAGGTGTATAGGAGACAAAATGTCATCAATGGATGGGTTAAGCATAAAATCACAAAAATCTCTTCAATGCATATCCCATGTGTAGATTAACAACAATAAATGCCAACCCACGGACATTTTAACTGATTTATTAGATGTGTCCCACAGTGAAATAGCATTATCTACTGGATTACGTTTCGGACATAATTTATTGTCCATTGTTACATCAAGATAACTCCACAACTTTGAGATATGATTTATGTAGTTCTAAGCCTCTCTCCTTCTTTGTGATAAAGGTTGTAGAATTTCCTCTATATATCTGGAACAGGTGAAGAATTATTTCTATGGTATGTATTAGGTGTTGATTCGAGAAACAAAGATTCGGTTATCAATACTTCTCCCTATCCCATGAAGTTACTTCTAAGGAGTGTCACTCTGTTTCATCCTAATATGCGGTTGTGTATCATTGCCTGCATTCTTTATCTTACTAGGATATACCAATTTTGATTAAGCTAGGTTTTTGTGCTCGATTAGCCTAATTTACCCTGGTGGAGTACTTTGACCTATGTATTTGATAACGCAATCGTTATAAACGACTTAGTAAACTAAATTATTCTGCCTCATTGGATCACTCGCATTGTTGAGCACACAAAGCTTATTTCTCAGTGAGTTTGTAGGTTTATAAGCCACTCCTATTCCAGCCCTATTGAAAATCCTATGAAATTTCTCTGAGGTGCCTTCCTTATATGGTAATACTATAGAGGTTTTGATGAGTAAGGTATCTTTAATGCACCGAATTTCTTATCTTATATCTTTTGTTTTACTAGTAAGTTCCTTGGCCCTATTACTCAGACAGTTTACTCAGCCAACTTTAACTGATATAGGATGAGATGATTTGAAGTTTAAGCAACGATTAAAAAGTGAAGGTTTTCTATAGACAGTAGTGTCTAAACTGCAGTCTTGTTTTGTTTTTTTCTATGTAATTCAACAACACTAATTCGCCTACAACATTTTCAAATTAATAGATAAATTGAACTATGCTGACTACTGTAAAGAAACTGTGTGTGCTATGATTTCAACACTAAATATGTCGTCCGCATATCGAAACCGTGACTTTTCAACAAGTTTTGATGTTTCAACGACCATCCGTTCCCAACTATCCATAATCATGTCTACCACGATAGGGGGTATTGATGATTACACCTCAACTCCTATTTGTTTTCATTTTTTATTCCGACAGTTAAGCTTTCTGGAAGGTAGGCAAAGCTGTGCTATTAACATGGTCTCCTCTACTGGAACCTTAGTTCGCAGAGAAAACTGTCAATCATTATTGAGCTTGTTCTGAACTGCTTCTACAGTCATATAAATCAGTGTATGTATGTATGTATGTATGTATGTATGTATGTATGTATGTATGTATGTATGTATGTATGTATGTATGTATGTGTCATGTGACTTGATTTATTGTATGATGTGTTGTGCAGTCCTGTGCATTTTACTCAACGTAGGATTCTGATGTACTCCCTAATGACTTTGTATATCAAGATGAACAATACAACCTGCTGTGGAATAAAATCCAACTCTGTTGTATTTTCACAACTGGTTTCACTTAGACAATTGCTCTATGCGAAAAACACAAATTAATAGTCCTCTGATTTGATTTCTTCTATGAATGATATGTGCAATTACGGATAAGAGCGTGAAGCTGTGAGTCAAGCAATGCCTGTTGACAACAGAATATGATTTATCAGACAGAGTTAGACAGGTATTTCGAAACGTCTTACAAGTAGTTTAGCAGAAACAAATTGTGAGCAGGTAGGATTATTAAGGATCCAAACAGACTTCAGGAAATACATCTAACTGGATATAGACCAACAAAAATGTTTCACTTTCTGAAAGAAACTAAAATATGCATTCACTATTGGGTCATCTGCTTACAGACTTCATGCGAAAGCTAGGAAGCGCACACTTGAACAGGTTGATCAACCAGTTTGAAACTTTTAAGCGACGGGTAAATGATGATTTCATCGTCTCCAATGATACAAATAATAAAGATGTCTGATGTCACTTTAACTACTGTCACCCTACAATCAAGTTCCCATTAAAGAGGGAAATTTATTCTAAAATATCACTTTTTAGATGTACCGCTAAAAAGACGAGACAATAGAACATGTAAAAGGTCTATCAAAGAGGAACTGATATGGAACGGTCAACTTATAAATTTAGACACTGTTTGTGCCACAGATTCCGCATTATATCCAGTCCAAATACATTAGAACATGAACTAACTTTTCTGTTAAAAAAAAATGTGTTTTGTCTGGAAACTGGTATCATGAGAGTTTCACTGCAGAAACTGAAACTATATAACCATTCTACATTTTCACTGCTCTTAAAAAACCTCTTTTCATGAATTTGCAGCTCGATGGAGACCCATCAGCAGAAATATTAAGAAATTGTCTGGTGTCCTCTCTGAGAAAAACTTTCCATGTTATCAAACTCAAATAAACTTTCCCTAAATACCCAGTATTTCTATTATGCTTAATAGATAAGCTGCCTACTCTTGCCACCTCTATGTGTATCATTTCACCTGCTCCTATGGAGTAATCTAAGTTAGTTACACTCAATGTTTGCTTTCTAAACACTTTTCCGAACATATATCAGGTTAGTTCGACAAAAAAGAAAGAATAGAGCCTCTCAGCTCTATCTTAAAACATTTAATCGATTTTAACTACTTAATAAAAGCATAAAACAGCTGTCATATCGTCTTTTTAGAGTATATGCAAACCTCGTGAAGGAGGTTTGCCTGAAAATTTTCAAACTACGGAAGTCAGTGAAGCCTGAACTCTGAATTAAGAAGACACTTATCCAGTCATCTGTTTACCAGCATACTATGTCTTCTCATTACATTCTACTACCATTAAAATTCTGATTTCTGATTATACTCATCAACTTTTTTAACCATATTGTGACATTCAACTTAGTAACTTATTATTGCTTCGGTTTTGATAAGCCTTCTTATTACTATTTCAAACATTATGATCAAAATGATGATGGTTTGGTATTCACTTACCTTTGAAATTTCGTCGCTGACTTTTCATTGTTAGGCTTAAGGATATGACAAGGTGGTGGTGAGACGTTCACGACAAAATTTCAAAGCTGAGGTGGATAGCTGCTTTCTAGGTTTCAATACAAATGATATATTTAAATGTCTAAGATCCTGAATCCCTCCTAAAGCTTAGGTTCTGATGGTGTTTCTAGTATCATATTTAGAAAATGTGCAGATATTTTATGTTATCCACCTACAGATATCTTCAATGTATCCTTCTCTAAAAACATAATACCCACTGCTTGGAAGCAGATAAAAATTGTACCTGTGCCTAAGCCATCTTCTGGATCAGATGTTACTTTTCGACCTTTCGCTATAACTTCCCCTTTTCTGAAGACAATAGAGAAATTACTTCTGCTTGTGATTGAGTCTTCATTGATGGCTTCCAGACAGAGATCCAAAACAGTTTGCTTACAAACACCGGAGGAGTACTTTAGATGCAGCTACTGTCTTGCATCATAATATTGTTTCTAGTCTCGACAAAGGTGTTAAGTATGTCCGTTGTGCCTTTTTGGATTACTCATCAGCCTTTGACTCTGTTAAATAAGCTTGCTGTAGCTCACTCTGATCCTTGGGTTACAAAGTGGCTGCATTCTTATTTTGCTGAAAGGAAACAGTACACTATTCATAAAGGAATGCGCTCCACTTCATTGCTTACTGAAGCTGGTGTGCCTCAAGGTGTTGTACCTTCTCCTTTTCTGTTTTCCTTTTTTTTGCACGATTTGCCTTGTTCCCTTGAAACTAATTTTATCAAGTATGCTGACAACCTGACGATTTCTATTCCAGTAAAATCTTCTTTGGATTGCTCGAAATTAAATGAATTCTTGTCTGAAGTTGGTAAATGGTCTCAAACTAAACCCCTCTAAATATCAGACCGTTAATTTTAGCCTCAGGCGTAAACAAGACTTATGTGAGCTGCTTAAATCTCATGACGCCTGCTGCATCGATGGTAAATCAAGTGTGAATTACCTTGGGTTGGGTTTTACTTTTGACCTTTGTTGATCTTCCCATATTTTATTGACTTGTAAAAAATCTTTCGTTTAACGTATTGCGTAGAGAAATTGAGGCTTTCTGGTATAACTCAACTGCTTCTTTTACAATTTATTAATTCCTGCATTTTACCTATTCTTCTATATTGTTCCCCATTAATCTTTCCTGGTCCTCTTAAAAAGGACTATGTTATATTGCGTAGGGCTTTGAAGGCCGTCAGCAGGGTGAGTGGTGTGCCTCTGACTCAACTGATTAACACTGTAGTTGATAGATATATAAATTCCTACAAGCTACTAGTTACAGAAATTTCAACTGACAGTGAGCATCCACTTCATTTATAGCTCTCTCCATGTATCTCCTCAGAGAGGACAAGGAGAAATTACATCAGACTGTATGCTCGTACAGTTAAGTATAAGAATTCGACTGTACCTTACCTGGCACGTATATTTTGTGAGGAAAAAAGTGTTAGAACAGAAATCACACATCAACTTTGTAACAGTTAAAAATCTCATTTCAATAATTTAACTTACAATGTAAAATTTTCTCATTTTTAATATTCTTCACATTACTTAAATTTCTATCATAAAATAATTCGAAATGTTGTAAAGGCTTGTATATGTATATACATGTACTTGGTTGTTGTTGCAATATATCACGCTGAGAATTCCAAATTGTACCAAAAATTGTTTGGAATAAAGTGTATTATTATTATTATTATTATTATTATTATTATTATTATTATTATTAAACACAAAGCCACCATCATCCTTATCTTGAGCTAGAAATCTTTTTCACCATTTCACTGGACGAATTCAATCGATCAAGACGGATTGTGTCTCTCGAATTCCATTGCTAGGCACCAGCATGCAAATAACATCATTATCATCTTGTTTAGACTACCTGATACAATCTGGTGTATTTCTTAAACGTCTGATTATATATATATATATATGCAGTCAAGTATTCGTTCATTTCAGTGTCAACAGACATGTTACTTCTACAGCACTGAATGAAAACCAAGCTATTAGTTCACCACTCATTCCGTTTGGATGAATTTCTTTTGTATTGCTGTTTGTTAACTCTTATCTGTCATCCTGTTAGGTGTCGATGCATACAAAATATCATTTATACACGTTGTAGTGGAGTATTTCCTTCTCTGTTTTTGTTTCGTGCTGGGAAAATATATCCAGTCCAGTGAGAGAAAAAACATTCTGTGGGTAATATTTGAAAAGAAAAGTAGTTGTACACGACTTTTCTTACAAGAATAATTACAGTATGAAGCTGCAAATATTATGCATATAACTTTTATATATGATTAGGATTGGTAAATATTTGGAAAGGCGAGAAAAAATCAGTCAGCCAAGAAAGATCTGTACGAAGTCTCTTTAGTTCTGAAAATATGGCTATGAACACGTGAATAAAATTTCATGTAAATTTCTGCCAGTCGATGAGAAAAGTATAAAAAGTTAATCATTCAGTATTTCATTCTAATTTTTGTCTCAGCTTCAAGTTTTAAATCTGTCTTCACACTTATGGATACTCCAATGCAAATCTAGCGGATCTATTTCTTCATCGGAAAGAAAATATCGAAGTAATGCATTCTCATGAAAACAAACATGTCTGCCAAATTATTCCGTTAACGCTACTTCAAAGTGATCAGTGTTATCTCTGAACTTGTTCAATGGTGAGGTTTCGACGTACCCACATTCACTTGGTAATTGTAATGATTGTTGATAAACTTGACTTCAAATGAATCCATTTTGATCTCTATGACTGTATACACTGCTGCTTCTAAATAAAGGTGAGTACATATTTTCTTCAGTGTTATTGATAAGGTCTATCTTTTCATACATGTTTTCATAATTTAGTATGATTGATACAAAATCGAAATGCATATTTCCGATCAATTTCATTATTTAGGGTTAAATATCACCTGTATTTTCAATTTAAGTATAACATGTAAAGTGGTTAGTACTTTCAAAGATTACTGCAATTCTGTTCAAGATTTCAAGGGGTTTTATTCAAGCAAAATTTTATAGTTCCTTATTCTTCACTACATTGGAATAAATTCATCAAGTTATTTTAAGATACAAGTAGTATAGAAGAGTTAATATTTTCAAAATCTCTGTTTCTACATTACCTATCTGCTGTTAGTTTATGACAGAATTGTGGGTTAGATGAGTGTGTATCTCAGTGTGTAATGGTTCTTTCACTATGAATTGGCTTTTATCCATTCAAACAATACAGAGTTAAAAGCTACTTCAGTAAACAAAGAATATTCTTTTCGATAATATCTTCTTCAGATTCTACTGTTAGATGTACATATATATTGAGGAATTAAGCATCAACAATATATAGGTCCCGCTGATCAGCTCGTTAATAATATTATACAGTTGAGGAAGTCAATTGAGAAAAGTCGTGTGGTAACGTCTATAATAGAAACAATTGTTACTAGGACTCATTTCAAAATAATAACTGATTATCTATCTAAATGATTATACGGTTTATGTGTAATACTATACTATAAGGTGGTAGTTTAATAAAACAATAGAAGGTGTTTATGAGAGCTGGATGCAATGAACTAAGAAGGACAAAAAAGGGGTTGAGAGAATTAGTTGAAATTATTCCAGATCATGAGGAAGAATGAGTATCTACAGTATGAAATTACATTATGTAGGTAGGATGCTTGCTAATTTGTTCATCCTGGATCGGGCCACGGTAATTATAGAGGTAACACATGCTTGTTTTGAACACCTAACTCGAGTTTTTTTTATGTTGATGGCTATCTCTTCTGCACTTCAAAGGATCCTGAGCCAAAAACCTTTTGGCAAGTTAGTATGAACGCGGTGCGGAATGGAAAACGACTCATTGAAATCTACTTTATGGTTCGTTTCAACAAGATGGGCTAGTATGGAGCTTTTAATGGCTTTGACCGCACCTTTACTTAACTAAGCTGGAGGTGTTCATGAGCACGGAAATTTAAATTTCTAGAGCAGTGGTCAACGTAACTAACCCTATAGGAGCGATTCAACTGATAAACACAACAGGAAGAGGCCAGTCTAGGCAATTCAACTTCCAGCCTTAGTGTCACCACTGTGCGAGGAAGAAAGTAATTTGCAGCTTACTGACATTTAAGGTTCTCTAAAATGATCTGCGTAGTTTTTGAACTGATATCAAACTCAGCACGTCACCTCTAAGTTGTACCCGAATGTATAGCGGTTTTCTGTTAGCCTTTGGAATATCCTTTATCGTCATTTTTGTAATAATGTGTTTCTTTATGAATTTATGAGGATAGGAATTTTCGATTTCTGTATTGTACAAACTTGCCAGTTCCTTCTTATCTGCATCTTCCGAACATACAGCCTTTATTCTACAACTCTTCATCGACCCACTTTTCCTCTTGTGACTCTTCCTCACATGTAAACTTCATCGCTAGGTGTACTTTGTTGAATATGCTCAGTATCTTTGACTAGCCTCTACATAATGTAATTTCATACTGTAGATACTCATTCTTCCTCATGATCTGGAATAATTTCAACTAATTCTCTCAACCCCTTTTTTGTCCTTCTTAGTTCATTGCATCCAGCTCTCATAAACACCTTCCTATTGTTTTATTAAACTACCACCTTATAGTATAGTATTACACATAAACCGTATAATCATTTAGATAGATAATCAGTTATTATTTTGAAATGAGTCCTAGTAACAATTGTTTCTATTATAGACGTTACCACACGACTTTTCTCAATTGACTTCCTCAACTGTATAATATTATTAACGAGCTGATCAGCGGGACCTATATATTGTTGATGCTTAATTCCTCAATATATATGTACATCTAACAGTAGAATCTGAAGAAGATATTATCGAAAAGAATATTCTTTGTTCACTCAAGTGGCTTTTGAATTTAGAATGGGAATTTTTAGTACAGAGTTACAAGCTGCTGAGCCCTAAAATGGTAAAACGCCACTCATTAGTTTCATTTTCAGTCGTATTTAGGTAAATAAAGTCGAAATGAAAATGAATAAGCACTGCAGCTAGAATCTATTTCATGAAGTGAGGTATTCTGTCGGTAATGAGTTAAGCAGAAACAGTAAACTGACTTACCTCGCCTAGGTAAGTAGTTGACTAGTTACTAGCCTGTCCTAAACCCGGATAAAGAGGGAAGTTTGAGCATACGGCTAACAACTCTATCCCTTAAAACCAATTCAATCGCTTAAGAAACTTCAAGGCACAAAGAATATACTAAAAATAAAGTTATTCCTCACTGGAATCGAAGAGACGAAATAACGCTAGTTGGTGAAAGCATTCGCGAAGCCAGTCGGCCGATGTGTCACCTCGCTCTCCATAGAAGCGAAAGTAACACTAGGGATATAAAATGTCCGCACCATGTACAAACCTAGCAAGGCTACCCAGATTGCAAAAGAGATGAGGAAGTATGGCATAGAGGTACTAGGAATCTGCCTGGCTGGCTGGCTGGCTGGCTGGCTGGCTGGCTGGCTGGCTGGCTGGCTGGCTGGCTGGCTGGCTGGCTGGCTGGCTGGCTGGCTGGCTGGCTGGCTGGCTGGCTGGCTGGCTGGCTGGCTGGCTGGCTGGCTGGCTGGCAACGAAGCAATCAAGAACCTATTACCCAACAAATATGCAGAAGAATTAAGTTGAGATGGATTGGGCATGGACTGAGAAGGCGACTGGTGACATCACGAGCCAGTTCAGGTCCTTGAGTGGAATCCAAATGGGAAACGACGATTTGAATGTCCGTGGCGAAGGTTACATAGTGGAAATTGTGTGAGAAAGAAATGAAAGCTTGTAGGCAGTAGTGGAGCCAGGTTCAAAAGACTGTAGAGAACAGAGTGCAGTGGAGGTGTGCTACTGAAAGTGTATGCTGCACTAGAAACCCAAGGGAATAATAATAATAGTAATAATGGCGAATGAGCTTCTGCGCAGATTCCTGGATATTACCTGCTCCTGCTAAAATACAGGAGATATCGATGCATCTCTGTAGGAGCCCATTTGCCAATAGAGACCGTTCAATTCGGATCGCCCAAAGATAAAACAATAGAAGTAACAACATTAAAACTATACCTTTCGCACAAGGAGTTCCTATCGTGACTCGGTGGTCTAGTAGATAATACTCTGGCGTTTGAAGTAATCGGTCCCAAGTCGGAGTCCTAGTGGGGACAACATCGCTCAATGGGAGGGGAGGTACACCCGTCTGAGGATTCCCAGGTAGGACGAGAGGTGCATTCTGGATTCCACTGCTAGCCACTATCCATCATCAATAAGTATTCCGGAAGCTATGCTTAACTTATTCCTCATTTTCTTTAGAACTACTAGACAAGAAGTGTCTGTAACCCAGAAGTGCATATTCATTTGAAAAAACAGACCATAATGACTCAGTGGTTAGTTCAGAAACTTTACTACTACGCTATCCCCTTAGCAGCACAACCATATAAGAGAATCAGCTGCCGAACGATAGCAAATATATCTGTTAAGGGGTAGTTGATGAGTAGTGGTGAAATTTATTGGTACGTTATGGAATGCAGTCACGAATTTAAAACACTATTTTAATAGGTACCAGCGACCATCACATCTAGACTCAGGACTTCATCCTTACTTACTGCTGACACCTAACAACATGATGTACTAGTGTGCTTCAATATCGTGTCACTCAGCTTGGCAGCTATACTGCAAATCGAATCAACATACTGCGAACAATGCATAAGACTTTATAGTTCTATCATCAGTCGAGTACTGATTAATTTGTATAGCTGACAATGTTTCACGCTCTCAGAAGTACATGAGTCGGCTAGCAAAGTTTCATTCTTGAAAGAGTTAGTTCTGTGCTCTAAGTGCCAGTGGCTTTGTGGATAACGCTGTGACATTTGAAGTGAAGGGTACTGGGTTCGAGCCCCGGCGGGAACAACATCACTCACTGGGATGCAGGTACATCTAGTTGAGTAGTGAGTCCCATATAGGACAAAATGCGAGTCATGGACTCGACTGCTAGTCCCCAAGATCGATATGACAGTGTGAATATCCAGCAGTATTGAGGCATCCGCATAGGAGCCCATCTGGCATCAGAGATCGAGCAATTCGGTAACGGGAAATTCTAAGTATCATTACAGCAACTACCAATCCTTGCATCTATTAACTTTTCTGTGCCTAACTGGAATCATGAATAAAATATATTAATGGGAACATATAACCAATCAAGGTAGTGTTCATCATGAACTGAAAGTAGTTAGAGGACAACTGATAATCTGGGAGGACTGAATAGCTGTTTCGTCTACTGTTGAACTCCTCACCAGTACTCACCTATGACCACGTTTAGGATCGAACTCAGGACACTGAGGTTTCGTGGTTAGCACATTGTCTTATCCATCGGTTCACATTTTCCTACTTCAGTCAGTTCCCGACGTAGTACGAATTTCATCTAATATCATGGGCTAGTTTATGTCCTCATACCAGAATCGGTTGACATGACAATATTACGGCTTCTTGTTAGAAATTCAGGAAATCCTTTTCACAACATGTCACTCATGAGTGCTATCAAAAAAATAACTGAAAGGTGAAAGAAATTGCACTGAAGAAGTGGAAAAACCAAAATTTCTCTACTAGAATCAGTGTAAACTGTTATATACCTTTAGAAGATTGCAAATTGCCTTGCTGTAAAAATTTAACATTTACTCCATCTTGAAATGTTTGTAGACTAGAATTAATTTATCAAAAGTGAATCGATTACAAATTTCTTGTCTTATTACTTTTATAATCCAAAATGTTTGGATCCCAAATTACGTTAATACTGTAAACAATTACTATTAGTGTAGATATAATGTATATCAGTTAATAGTTGTTGATAGAAGTTGATGAATTATTTACATTGTACCACTCACGAGATCGGTATCAATCACCTCGAAATGAAAAAATCAACTTAATTGATTATTATGACTTATTCACAACTACCTTTATTGATTGATTATTCACACAATTATTAAAAACAATGACATAGAATCAAATTAGATGCATAGAATACATTGAAATGAGTACAGTGATTGGTCACTGGACAGCAACCAATTCCATTAGGATCGACGAATTCTTTCGATTATTTTTCAATATGGCTACCGTGTTGGGAGACCAATTTGATTGATACCGGTTGATTGAAGGCTGAATGTCCTGTTCAACCTAGAATTTTTACTTTCGAGTATTCATCAGTAACACTTACCTGTGATATCAAGAGAAATGAAGCCCCTTCTGAGATCCAAACCTGCTTTACCTAGTAATCGAGATGACAATCACTTGATGGTGGGAGTTTAAATCTCAGAGTTGGATATGAATTCGCCTCTAGGTATCAGATACGCCTTGCTGACGACTGTCAGCAAGCATGAAACCTAGGTGGTATAGTCCTTTCAAACGTTTACCTGCAACCAATTAACACACTGATTGAAGGTTTATTTCAAAAAGTTTATAAGGCAGAAATTAAAAAAAACAACCAGACAACAATCAATTTTTGTTTTCTATACCAAATTGAACACACTTGATTTAATAAATATGAAAATAATCTACGGTGTACACTAGAAATGTTAAAAATGTATCACCCTAGAAATCGGAAATCATATTTTACCGTTTATCAAACTAAAAATTCAATAAAATTTATCAGAATCTTTAGTCCAGATTTGGGAAATCCAACTTGATATGTCAACAAAGTGCATACTTTGTAACTTTATTATTATTATTATTATTATTATTATTATTATTATTATTAGAAACAGTAGATTGACCCTCTTTAAGATGTTTCATTTTATTTATTCATCTATTTACAGAATGATTGTGGATTAGAGTATAGTATAACAAGTGTATTTGTTTAAATAAACAATAAATGGAGTGTATCTAGGCGGCACTGTTTCAACTACAGGTGGCAAAGACAAGAATGTCAAAGCCAGAATTGGAAAAGCAAGACAGGAGTTCATTAGCCTGAAACCAGTGTGGAGGTCTACTTCACTGCACTGCACTCAGCATAAAGCGTGAACAACATCTGGATTTTCAACACCAGTGTCGGTCAAGTCACTGCTGCTATATGGTTCAAAGACTTGGCGGGTTACGAAAAGCATTTCCAACAAACTGCAGATATTCATCAACAACTGCCACCTACACTGGCTCATTACTGAAGATCAGATGGCCAGAATAATAAGAATAAGCAACAAGGAACTCTGGCTCGCTGTCTGGCAACGAACCAACCAACGAAGCAAGAAGCTATCGCTGAATCAAATATGCATTGGATGGAAGTGTAGATGGATTGGGCATACACTGAGAAGACCATTCGGAGACATCATGCGCCAGGTCGTCGAGTGGAACCCAGATGGGAAACGATGAGTTGGGTGTCGGTGCCGAGGGTGACATGGAGGAGATGTTGTGAGGAAGAAATAAGCTCTTGTGGGCAGTGATGGAGCCAGGTTGGAAAGATTTCAGGAACAGAGTGGAATGGAGACGTGCTACTGAAGCCCTATGTTCCATTAGGAACCCAAGGGACTAATAATAATAATAACAATATGATAATGAATTACATTCCAGTGGGATAAAAATCATATGAATACAGTACCGTAATAACAAATAATAAATGTAAAGTGTTGCGTAACTACACTGGTAATACTGTCACTAATCAAGTGCATAAAACTATTGACATAAGGCAATGAATGTTTATCAAATGAGTCAGACAATTTAAAAGAAAGGGATGGAAGGTTAAAATGAAAATTTCTGATAGGAAAGTTCATTCAGTACTCATTGACCATATATTCACCAACATTGACAAGTGAATACACATATTCCATATTAGATTTGTTTATTGATTTATAACACATAGTGTGATACAGTATATTACTTGATGACGACGTTTCCAGTATAAATTATTGATAATCATTATTATGGTATTTTTATTTCCCAATGAGAATGTTAAAACAAGTTGTTTTTTTTCAACTATTTAGTGCAGCTAATAGCTTT